>CAUYRH010158524.1:0-23274 GCA_963574655.1 Perodicticus potto | reverse complement strand
TTTTTTTTATTGTTGGGGATTCATTGAGGGTACAAGAAACCATGTTACACTGGTTGCATTTGTTGGGTAAAGTCCCTCTTACAATCGTGTTTTGCCCCCAAAAGGTGTGGCACACACCAAGGCCCCAAGACCCCACCCCACCTCGCTCCTTCCCTCTCTCTGCTTATAATGGAATTTTTAAAATTCTTCTTGCCGACTTCTATAAGTTAAAACTTTTTCTAAACTAAAAAGTGAAATCATAATAATAACCATACATATAATAATAAAGTTCAGGAAGATCAAGCTTGGTCCCAGGACACTTCTCATTTAGCATGATGCCCTATCAGGCATCTAACTAACCCCTTTTGCCACTCTGATTGTGCTTTCCTACTGAGAGTCCTCCATGATGCTCCAAGCCCTAGAGGTGAAGGTGTTCTACTACCCCACAAGAGGGTGACTGGACATCCTAGTTTACCTAGGACTATCCCAGTTTTCATACTGAAAGTCTTGTGTGTTTGTGTGACCATTAGCCTAGGATACCCAGACAGTTGGTCATCTTGACTTCATGATTATGTTTTTACCATATTGAATATAGAGTGAGTCTAGGACCCAGGAAAAGATGGAAGTCTCAGTGCATTCTGGGAGGCTAAAACCCCAGTTACTTAAATCACAATAGCACCAGTCTAGGAAGCCCAACCTAAAAATGCTCTCAAAAGGGTCAATTTAGGTGGCACCTGTGGCTCAGTGAGTAGGGCACCGGCCCCATATACTGAGGGTGGTGGGTTCAAACCCTGCCCCTGCCAAACTGCAAAATAAAAAAATAGCTGGGCGTTGTGGCAGGCGCCTGTGGTCCCAGCTACTTGGGAGGCTGAGGCAAGAGAATTGCCTGAGCCCAGGAGTTGGAGGTTGCTGTGAGCTGTGTGATCCCATGGCACTGTACAGAGGGAGATAAAGTGGGACTCTGTCTCTACAAAAAAAAGAAAAAAAAAAGGGTCAATTTACTGGTCCAAGATCTCACAATTAGTGGTATAGCTGAGCTAGAGCCTCTGCTTTGGTTCAGTGCTCCGTTCATTCATCCATTAGTCTAGTCATTTAAAATCTGTATTTAGTGATTAATCACTATGTATCAGGCACTGTTTTAGGCTCTAGAGCAGTGGTTCTCAACCTTCCTAATGCCATGAACCTTTTATCCAGTTCCCGTGGGTCACGACCCATAGGTTGAGGACCGCTGCTCTAGAGGGAGGTATAGCCATTAACAAGAAAAGATCCCTGCTCTAGTGGAACATAAAGTGGTGGAGGAAGAGATACTGTGCAAATGCACAATGGTAAACAAGAAAAGAATGAATGAGGAGATGTTTTTAGAGCATTAAAATAAAACACTGTGACAAAGTATGCCTGGGTGACTATTTCCGATTGGGAAGACCACAACAAGCTTTGAATGACAAAAAGGGGATAGTTGTGAAATTTCGAAGAAGGCCATTCCTGGATGAAGATGTGACAAATGCAACAGCTCCAAGGCAAGAACTATTTTGACACTTTCAAGAAAATAAAAAGAAGGCAGCGCCTGTGGCTCAGTGAGTGGGGCCCTGACCCCATATACCGACGGTGGCGGGTTCAAACCCGGCCCCGGCCAAACTGCATCAAAAAATAGCTGGGCGTTGTTGTGGGCACCTGTGGTCCCAGCTGCTTGGGAGGCTGAGGCAAGAGAATTGCCTAAGCCCAAGAGCAGGAGGTTGGTGTGAGCTGTGATTCCACGGCACTCTACTGAGGGTGATAGAGTGAGACTGTCTCTACAAAAAAAAAAAAAAAAAAAAAAAAGTAAAAAGAGGCTAGGCGTGGTGGCTCACGCCTGTAATCCCAGCACTCTGGGAGGCCAAGGCAGGTGGATTGCCTGAGCTCACAGGTTCAAGACAAGCCTGAGCAAGAGTGAGACCCTACCTATTTAAAAAAAGTTGGGCATTGCGGCAGGTGCCTGTAGTCCCACGTACTTGGGAGGCTGAGGCAAGAGAATCACTTAAGTTCAAGAGTTGGAGGTTGCTGTAAGCTGTGACGCAACAGCACTCTACCGAGGGTAACAAAGTGAGAATCTGTCTCAAAAAAAAAAAAAAAAAAAAAAGGCAATGTGGCCAGGATACAGTATGTTTGTGTGAGTATGTGTATCAGGTGGGACTGAGGGAGGAAAAGAAAAAGGGAGAAGGGAAAGGGAAAAGGAGCAGGACAGGGAGTAGGAGACAAAGAATGAGAAAGAGAGAAATGGAACCCATTCTAAGAACAGTGGGAAGCTGTTTGAAGGATTTTTACTTATTTATTTATCTTGAGATAGAGTCTCACTTTCACCCTGGGTAAAGTGCCATGGCATCATACCTCACAGCAACCTCAAACTCTTTCTTTCTTTCTTTCTTTTTTTTTTTAGAGACATAGACTCACTTTCTTGACCTCGGTAGAGTGCCGTGGCGTCACAGATCACAGCAACCTCCAACTTCTGGGCTTAGGTGATTCTTTTGCCTCAGCCTTCCGAGTAGCTGGGACCACAGGAGCCCGCCACAACGCCTGGCTATTTTGTTGTTGCAGTTCGGCCGGGGCCGGGTTTGAACCCACCACACTTGGTATATGGGACTGGTGCCCTACACACTGAGCCACAGGCGCCGCCCTCAAACTCTTCCCTGAGCTTAAAAGATCCTCTTGCCTCAGCCTTCCAAGTGTCTGGGACTACGGGTGCCCACCACAACGCCCAGCTCATTTTTCTATTTTTAGGAGAGATAGGGTCTCCCTCTTCTCGAACTCTTGAGCTCAACCAATCCACCTGCCTCAGCCTCTCAGAGTGCTAGGATTATAGGTGTGAACCACAGCAGCTGGCCTATTTGAAGCAAGTCAGAGACATTATCTTGATAGTTTACAACATTGTCAGGGTATAGTTGTTTAAGTAAGGGATGATAGTGACTTGAATTACAGCAGTGATAGTGAAGCTGGAGAGAAGCGGAGATTGAAGAGTTGACAGAGATTACATATGGATTGGACATAAGAGATGAAAGAAAAAATAGAATCAAGGGTAATTCCTAGAGTTTGACTTAAGTGGCTCTTTGGAAGGCAATGCAGTTTACTGAGTTGAGGAAGGGCTGTGGTGGGGAAGCAGACTGGGATGTGGAGAATGATGATTCATTCTTTGGTTGCGGCTCAGCGCCTGTGGCTCAATGGGCTAAGGCGCCAGCCACATACACCTGAGCTGGTAGGTTCAAATCCAGCCCGGGCCCGCCAAACAACAATGACGGCTGCAACCAAAAAAATAGCTGGGCGTTGTGGCGGGCGCCTGTGGTCCCAGCTACTTGGGAGGTGGAGGCAGGAGACTCGCTTGAGCCCAGGAGTTGGAGGTTGCTGTGAGCTGTGATGCCAGAGAACTCTATCCAGGGCGACAGCTTGAAGCTCTGTCTCAAAAAAAAACAACAAAAAAATACTTTGGTTGTTCGGAGTGTGAGATGTCTGCCAGATAGTCACATGGCTGTCTCATCAAGCAGATACTTGGCAATGTGGGTCTGCTGTTCTCGTGGGTTAGAGCTGGATGTCCCAAGTATATGAAGAACATCAGCATATGCTTGGAACTGAAGAGAGGCAGCCTATGTTTTTCTTTCTTTCTTTCTTTTTTTTTTTTTTTGAGATAGAGTCTCACTTGGTCACCCTTGGTAGAGTGCCATGGCATCTTAGCTCACAGCAACCTCAATCTCTTGGGTTCAAGTGATCCTCTTGCCTCAGCCTCCCAAGTAACTGAGACTACAGGCACCTGCCACAATGTGCAGCTATTTTTTAGAGACAGGGGTCTTGCTCTGGCTCAGGCTGTTTTCAAAAACCTATGAGCTCAGGCAATCCATCCACCTCATCCCCCCCAAGTGCTGGGATCACAGGCATGAGCCACTGTGCCTGGCTCTGTTTTTCCCTAGCTGCATTTGCTGCCTGGATTTAGACTGGGCAAAGGAAAAAGAGGCAGCAACAGTGACCTAGTAAAGTAAGAGGAGAACCAGAAGCCAAGGGAATAAGCTCTTTTGTTAAGGAGCTCCTTCTTAACGGCACTCTATCCAGGGCAACAAAGTGGGAAGAGGAACATACACATTGTCTCACATCAACATTGGGTCACGCTCATTCTTTAAATTTGAATAGCTGTAGATTGATCAACGGCTTTTCACAAGCTTTCTCACTTAACCTCTACAACAATCTTGTTAGATGTGTATTATTATCCTTATTTTGCACTGGAAGGAACAGCTGCCAGACACATTGAGTGTCCAGGATGGCCCAGGTGGCTCACACCTGTAATCCCAGCACTCTGGGAGGCCCAGGTGGATTGGATTGCCTGAGCTCAGGACTTTGAGACCACCCTGAGCAAAAGCGAGACCTTGTCTCTACCAATAATAGAAAAAGCTAGCCGAATATTGTGGCAGGTGTCTGTAGTCCCAACAACTCTGGAGGCTGAGCCCAGGAGTTTGAGGTTGCTGTGAGCTAAGAAGCCTTGGCACTCTACCCAAGGCACAGAGTGAGACTCTGTCTTAAAAAAAAAAAAAAAAAGTTAAAGGAAAGTCAGTGTGCAGGGTCATAATGCATGTTAGGCTCGAAGCTCCCTGCTAGAAGCAGAGCCTGAAGAGGAGAGTTTTGTTCAAGTGGGCAAGCATCCTCTGGAGATGGGGAAAGAGAGCAGGATAGGACAAAGGAAGGAAGTTAAGAAAGGACGTAGTTGGGTGGCGTGTGTGGCTCAAGGAGTAGGGCACCAGCCCCATATACCAGGGGTGGTTCAAGCCCGACCTGGCCCAAACTGCAAAAAAAAAAAAAAAAAAAATAGAAAGGATGTAGTATGGGCTACAGGCTGACTTCAAGCTGACCTCAGTGGGGGTGTGTGTGTGTGAGGGGGGATGAGGAGTGTGTATGTGGGGGTGCTGCAGCACACATAGCACCACAGAATTGCCTCCTCCCCCTTTGAGATGGTTGGCCTTTTGTACTCCTGGGTCAGTCAGTCACTGGCCAGTGGTTGTCCTTAGGAGAGGAGGGGCCTTAATTTCTTTGGAGCAGGGGCTCCCATTTGTCTGAAGGAAATTTCCTGAAAAGGGGGGCAGCTGTGAGTAGTTAGCTGCCTACCCTTACAACAGGGAGGAGATGCATGCACCAGCCAGGTAAAGGGTGTCCCAGCAGGGTATCAACAGTACCTGGTACACAGTTAGTGCCAAAGGGCATCAGGATTCAAACTCAGGTCTCCTGGTGCTATAGCTTCTCACCATGACACTGTGCTTCCCCTTGCACTGTAAGCAATGCAGACTTCTTTGGTTACCATGCAGGCAAAAGGATAAGACTTGAAGGTGGGAAAGGAGTAAAGAAGTAATTGAGAGGTTCTCATGAAGTGAGGGGAAGGAAAGATGCTAGAAATAGAAGAAAAACTTGATCTATTTATTAAATTTACTTAACATTGATTAAAAGAAGTCCTGTGTTCCAAGTATGCAAGTAGATGTTTTCATCATAATAATCAGCCCCATTACCCACGTCTTTCACATTAGAAATTTCATTTACAAAACTGGTAACATGAAAAAAGATGTTCAGGCTGGGTGAGGTGGCTTACGCCTGTGATCCTAGCACTCTGGGAGGCCAAAGCGGGTGGATTGCCTGAGCTCACAGGTTTGAGACCAGCTTGAGCCAGAGCAAGACCTCATCTCTAAAAATAGCTGGGCAGGGTGGCGCCTGTGGCTCAAATGACTAGGGCGCTGGCCCCATATGCTGGAGGTGGTGGGTTCAAACCCGGCCCTGGCCAAAAACTGCAAAAAAATAAAAAAGTAAATAAAAATAGCTGGGCCTTGTGGTAGGTGCCTGTAGTCCCAGCTACTCAGTAGGCTGAGGCAAGAGAATCACCTGAGCCCAAGAGTTTGAAGTTGCTGTGAGCTATTATGATATAGTATTCTATCAAGGGTGACAAATTTGGGACAATCATCTTAACTGGAAATGGGAGGTGGAGTTGGTCCATAAGATTGTTCCTGTAAACACTTAAAACATCTTTTTTTGTCTGTATAAAATGCCCGATTCAAACATTTTCATTGTCTTCTTTTCACTAGCCCATCTTTAAGAAAATGCTGGAATTCGTTATACTTTGCTATAAAACTCCCAACAACTTTTCATGTCCATTTTTCCCTTCTTTTGTGACCTCAGGATAATTAAGTGTCTTTTTCTTCCAAGAAGAAATGTGAAGCATGTGGTGAGCCTGCTGGCCTATTTACTGATTTATGGGTCAAGTCTCCAGTTATTACAGACAAAATTTGAAAGTCTCTGATTAAGAAGCCCTGCTGATTTAAGGATCTCACTAGAAATATGTGCATAATGAATTATCTACAGATAATATTTCAAATTGTCCCTGGATGATTCATATCACCCACTTTTATTAAATTATCCATTTTCCGGGGGATAGTCAGGTCTGCACAAAGTGAGATGTAGGGATGTACACAGTATCATAAGGGGTTTAACAGAAAACAGTTTTACTTCAGAAGAGCATTTGCTCCACATTTTAAGCTAATTTTCCCAGGGCACTGAGTATATGTGTGTGACTTACACAGATGTTCTACAAAAAACCTTTCTGTCTTATATATGCATAAGCACTTGGCTCATTTAAAAATTGTTTTTGTGAAAAAACAACCATTTTCTTATGAGTGGTGATAGGGAGAAGCAGGGTAATAATAATCAAACTATTTCTTAGAAAAAAATAGAAACAGCGGCCATCAAGGTTCATTTTTAGCCAGGCACATGGGCCTGACACAGCATTAGTTAAGAGAATGTGTCACCCTTAAATATGTGAGTTTATTTAACAATGGAAAAGTAGATATATAAAGAACAGAGCTCCAGGACCGAGAATTCAGAAAGACCTATTTTTCATTTTTGTTTTTCCAGGAATGAAGATTTTTTTTTTTTTGATCGCCTTCTTTTTATATAACAAAAAAGGAAGAAAAGAAAACCTTTACAAAACAGATGCCAGATTGAGGCTGTGCCCTCTTCTGATGGAGCTGGGGGTGGGAATGGGTTGGGTTGGCAGGTTTAAACAGGGGCTTAGCCAATTTTTATCTGATAATCCGACTGAGGTCTGCTCTTAAGGAGTCTGGCTAGAAAAGTTGAGGGGGAAGAATTGAAAGCAAGCATCGAAACCTTCTGGAAGGCCGCAGATGCCTTCTGTTTCTCCTCCACATTTTGATGCTTCAGGTTATTTTAAAGTTTTCCTACCTCAGGCAAGGTGATTTATTATTATTATTTTATTTATTTATTTTTTGAGACAGAGTCTCACTTGGTTGCCCTCAGTAGAGGCTGTGGCATCACAGCTCACAGCAACCTCCAACGCCTGGGCTTAGGTGATTCTCTTGCCTCAGCCTCCCTCGTAGCTGGGACTACAGGCGCCCGCCACAACGCCCGGCTATTTTTGTTGCAGTTGTCACTGCTGTTTTAGCTGGCCTGGGCCAGTTTTGAACCGGACACTCTTGGTATATGGGGTTGGCACATCTACCCACTGAGCCACAGGTGCCGCCCAAGGTGATTTATTATTACTGGGACTTTATATAACTTTTTATATTATATGCAAAGTGCTTTGCAGTCATTTTTCTTTCCTTATTGTGTGCCATGCCTTCCCTCGCTTGCCACCGTAATTGGTTTTGAGGGAAGCGGCACTTCCTTTCCTAGGGAAAAGCAGATGCTGTATCCGATAGGAGGCACTTTCTGAGTGTTCGCCTTTGTAGTTTTCTTTGCTTTCCTTTTGATCTCATTCCCTGTGGCCTCCTGTCATCTTCCGTTTTCATTCCTCTTATTCAGGCCCACACTCCTGTTTTTTTTCACCTCTGTCCTCAAATCCCACATAGCCCTATTGTTTTGGTCTCTGCCTCTTGGCTCCAGTCATCAAGAAACAGCTTGATGTCTGACCTTGTGGGCATGTCACTTCTTATGCACTCCTGCTGCTAACCACCCTGAACACCACAACATGGTGCCACATTAGAGAGGAGTATTCCCTGCTGTGGTAACTTGAGATACCAGAGGTACCACCTCCACTTGGGGCTCTGTATAGCAATTTTCTGTCTTTGATTAGAAAAGCGTAGTAGCAAGGCAGGCGTGGTGGCTCACACCTGTAATTCTAGTACTCTGGGAGGCCAAGGTAGGTGGATTCCCTGAGCTCACAGGTTCAAGACCAGCCTGAGCCAGAGTGAGACCTCATCTCTAAAAATAGCCAGGCATTGTGGTGGGTAACTGTAGTCCCAGCTACTTAAGAGGCTGAGGCAAGAGAATCGCTTGAGCCCAAGAGTTTGAGATTGCTGTGAGCTATGATGCCACAGCACTCTACCAAAGGGCAACAAAGTGAGATTCTGTCTCTAAAAAAAGAAAAGCATAGTAGCCTATTAATCCCAGGCCACTTAGCCAGGCGTTGTGGCGGGTGCCTGTGGTCCCAGCTACTCAGGAGGCTGAGGCAAAAGAATTGCCTAAGCCCAGGAATTGGAGGTTGCTGTGAGCTGTGTGATGGCATGGCACTCTACCGAGGGCAATAAAGTGAGACTCTTGTCTCTACAAAAAAAAAAAAAATCATAATAATAAAAAACACAAAAACATTTCTTTTAGTATGCAGATACTCTTAGGTTGAACCACATAACTGCCATTTTTATAGGTCAAAAATGGTAAATAGTGGGCCTGGCGTGGTGTCTCACACCTATAATCCTAGCACACTGGAAGGCCGAGGTGAGTGGATCACCTGAGCTCAGGAGTTTGAGACCAGCCTGAGCAACAGTGGGATTGTCTCTACTAAAAATAGAAAAACTGGCTCGGTGCCTCTGGCTCAACGGGCTAAGGCGCTAGCCACATACACCTGAGCTGGCAGGTTCGAATCCAGCCCGGGCCCGCCAAACAACAATGATGGCTGCAACCAAAAAATGGCCAGGCGTTGTGGCGGGTGCCTATAGTCCCAGCTACTTGGGAGGCGGAGGCAAGAGACTCGCTTGAGCCCAGAAATTGGAGGTTGCTGTGAGCTGTGATGCCACAGCACTCTATCCAAGGTGACAGCTTGAGGCTCTGTCTCAAAAAAAAAAAAGAAAAACTAGCCGGGTGTTGTGGTGGGTGCCTGTAGTCTCAGCTACTCGGGAGACTGAGGCAAAAGTATTGTTCAAGCCCAAGAGTTTGAGGTTGCTGTGAGCTGTGATGATACCAGGGCACTCTACCCAGGGTGACAGAGTGAGACTCTGTCTCAAAAAAAAAAAAAGGAAAGAAAAGAAAAAGAGAAAAGGGGTAGGGAAAAGATTGGCTCAGTGCTTGTTGCTCAGTGGCTAGGGTGCCAGCCACATATACCAGAGCTGGCAGGTTCAAACCTGGCCCAGGTCTGCCAAACAACAATGATAACTATACCAAAGAAAAAAGTTGGGTGAGGGCGGTGCCTGTGGCTCAGTGAGGGGGGCGCTGGCCCCATATACCAAGGGTGGTGGGTTCAAACCCAGCCAAACTGCAACAAAAAAATAGCTGGGCGTTGTGGCAGGGCGTTGTGTGCCTGTAGTCCCAGCTACTCGGGAGGCTGAGGCAAGAGAATCACCTAAGCCCAAGAGCTGGAGCTGTGACGCAATGGCACTCTACTGAGGGTCACAAAGTGAGACTCTTTCTAAAATAAATAAATAAATAAAAAATAACTGGGCACTGTGGCGGGCGCCTGTAGTCCCAGCTACTTGGGAGGCTGAGGCAAGAGAATCACTTAAGCCCAAGAGTTAGAGGTTGCTGTGAGCTGTGACATCACAGCACTCTACTGAGGTCAACATAGTGAGACTGTGTCTCAAAAAAAAAGTGTAGGGGGTGAATAGTAGTAATTACATTGTGCTTCCAAGTCAGTGCTATTCACAAATAACTTTACAGCTTATCTGCAGGGTGTCTAGATGCCCGGAGAGCCAGCCCTAACACTTCTCCCCCGCCCCTCTCCCCAGAAAAAAGCTGGGGTAAATTCTGTTGAAAATTTTGTAGCCAGCCAAACCACCCATGCTTCCTATCTTAGTTTTCCCATATGCGGTGGTATGTGAATTCTACTCTTCTTCCCACAGTATTATATTTCTACTCCTCTCCACATAGTATTATACCCTTTCTATGGGGTCATTTGTGACTCATCTCTCACAGCGAAACTTGTATGTCCTCACTCACTCCCCTCCCAGCTCTAACTGAAACCCCTGGCCCTTGTGGTTCTCTCTCTTTTCTTTTTTTGAGACAAAGTCTCACTTTCTTGCCCTGGTAGGGTTGCCATGGTGTCATAGCTCACAGCAACCTCAAACTCTTAGGCTTAAGCAATCCCCTTGCCTCAGCCTCCCAAGTAGCTGAGACTACAGGCACCAGCCACAATGCCCAGCTATTTTTTTAGAGACGGGGTCTCGCCCTTGCTCAGGCTGTTCTCAAACTCTGAGCTCAAGCTGTCCACCCACCTTGGCCTCCCACACTGCTGGATTACAGGTGAGTCACAGGGCCTGGCCCTTGTGGTTCTCTTAAGTGGAGGTGCTCCATCTTCTACTAGCAAGGTGTCAGAGTGGGAGGTGGGGCAGGCCTCCAGCTGGCTCTTCATTCTTTTTCCAGACCATTCCCTACCCTCTGGGCTTTTGAGACTCCCATAACACTACCATGCCAGCCATTTTCTACATCTCATCTTTGTTATCCTCTACCTTCCTGGGCACTCCCCTTCAGTCAGTGACTGCCCATTGTTTCCTGTCCACCCCCATCTTGCCATCATCCCATGGATTTCACCACCCATGTAGACAACCGAATCACCCCTATCCTTTCAAGTTGTGCATCTTCTCTTCTTCTACGACCTTTGCCTACACTCCCCCCTAGTCACTCTATAGCCTTGTTCTGGATCTTATCACTCTTAGAATTCTACAACCTCTGGCATCTTATGTCGACATAGCCCATTCTCACAACAATGTCCTCAATGTCCTTGTTAGGTGTGCTGGGGCTGGATGTGGAGAATGGTGGGGCAGCTGCTGGTCACTGGCCTTCAAGTCCAGCTTGGTCTTCTCTAGGAAGAAGTAGCCACTCCCACTGCTGTCCCTGTCCAGTCCCGGCATACCTAGCATCTCCACAACCCCTGTTACTGCCACCACACCTGCTGGTTAACCCCAGTGACCTCTCCTCACTTGATTCACTAATTTCTCCTACATAATATTAGCTTCATCCTATCCTCCTTCCATCTAGCTTACATTCTGTGGCCCATCATGCTAACCCCTATCTTGCCAAGATCCTTACATGCTGGTTACATTGCCCTTCTATCAAATCCATGTGCCAGAATTCTATTCTGCAATGAATCTAACTTTATGCTTACATCTAGACAGCTGAGTATTCCAGGAAAAAAATCACACCACTGGTGTGACCATAATCCAGGACATCTAACTCCACCTGAGGCCACCTTCCATGGCGCCTATGAATCCCTCCATGTTTCCATAGTCAGCTCAGTCCTTCTCAGTCTCCACAGTGACTATTTCAAACCTCTACTCATGATACCAGCCGTCTTTCCCTCTCCCCTCCAATCTCTGCAGAAGAACTTTGCTTCCTGCTCCACTGAGGAAGAAAGTCATCAGGTTGGAATGTACAAAATTTCTGGCTTCCAGCCCTACAAATACCTCTGCAACTGGGCCGTTCTCTCCCATTTCCTCCTATAAGGGTGAAAAAGGTGTCTCTGTTTTGAGAGTAATTCTGCATCTGTGCACTGGCCTCTCTTCTATAATCTGTGAGACTACCATCCATTTTCTCTGCTGTCCTCTCTCCTCTTTCCTCTCTTTGCTCTTCAACCTCTGTACTGCTGCCTTCCTGTCAACATTTAAAACCATTTAAGCCTTTCTGCTTTTAGCAAGCCTTCTTCCTCATCCCACATTTTCTTCCCATCGCTTCTTCTCTTTCATTTTCTCTGACATGTTTCAAAGCTAAACCTTTTTTTTGAGACAGTCTTACTCTGTTGCCCCAGGATAGAGTGCTATGGCATCATAGCTCATAGCAACCTCAAACTCCTGGTCCAAGCGATCCTCCTGCCTCAGCTTACCAAGTAGCTTGGACTACAGGTGACTGCCACAATACCTGGCTAGTTTTTCTATTTTTATTTTCTATTCATTATTTATTTATTTATTTTTAGGTCGATTGATGGCTGACTATATTGACAAGATACTGATTGGTTACATGTTCAAGAATACAATACAAAATACAGAAAAAGTTGGTTCTATCTCCCCCCCCAAATAATTACCATCGTGATTTGGTCAGAACAGGGTTCAGAGCCAGGGGTCAGGTTGACCAGTGGTGGAGGGGTTGTGAGCAACAAGTTTGTGGCTGTCACAATAGTGCTGTGGAAATGTTGTGGCTTCTCTCCCAGCTGGGAGTCAAGGGCTGGGAGGGGCAGCAGCCTGATGCCTATCCCTTCCCCAGCCGCTAGGCCTGCCTCACTGCCCCAAACCAAGTCCAGTCCAAACTAGATGAGGATGCCAAATGTTCTTGCTGAGTCTGCTATTCAGCAAGAGGGAAAGGAAGGGTAATTGCTCCATCCCCTGCCCCCATATACAAGGAGGTGTGTGGGGGAACAGGAGCACATGGCTACTACCAGCAAAGGGAAAAAGGGGGAGCAGTAGAAGGGGGAGGAAGAGGGAAGAGCAGAAGATCATACATATTAAAAATGTGACTTAAGCCTTAAAATTGCATTAGTATTTGAACAGAAAGCTGCACGTGGAATAACTATAATCAAAATTATATGGAGAAATCATGGTGGACCCCCCTCCCTCGGCCCCCCTAGTGGTGGCCCGAGAGTTAAATGCTATTGGTTAGAGTGGTCATTGGTTCAAGCAGCGGAGGAGGGGAGGGATTGATGCTGGGGAGAAGTGGGGGTGAGCAAAGGGTGTGTGTGGAAGGGGTGGGTTCAGTTGCTGCAGTGCTGGCTCTGGCTGGCTGGGTTATTTATTCTCCCAGAGGTCCACACCTCAGTTTCAGCCTGGAGCCCAGCTGCATTCTGGGGCTCGTTCTCAGGAAGCTTCCTAGTTATTGCCATGAAAATTTCATTTACATTTGAAGGAGCTAAGAAAATTTCACCCCAAAATATGATTCCTTGGTATAAAGATTATTTTGAATTAAAGGCTATTCATAATCAGGAAACTCTGAACGAAGACTTTCTTCTACCTACCTAAAATCTTAAAGGGCAGCTAGACTTCTTATCACATGCTAATAGACCTGGCCCTAAGGTCATTTGAAGCCCAGTACCCGTCTCTCAGGTTAATTTACTAATCAATCTGTTTCCCTCCATCTACCCATCCCCCCTTAGCTACCACTTGCTGCAAGTCTGCTTTCCAGTTTCTCTCCCTCCTCCCTTCTGAAAGGCATCTTTAAAAGCCACAGACTATCACTGAAACTTTGGGAAAGCATTCTTGTGGTTACCCCATGAGCATGGCATTTGGAAATAAACCTTTCTCTTATTAATCTACTATAACTGAGAGTTGATCTTTTCAGTAAACCAACCTAGGGGAAAAGGGCAACTTTCCTTGAGACTCCCCTTCACATTCATTGCAGTCTTTTTTTTGTTTTTGAGACAGAGCCTCAAACTATTGCCCTGGGTAGAGTGCCTTGGCGTCACAGCAACCTCTAACTCTTGGGCTTAAGCGATTCTCTTGCCTCAACCTCCCAAGTAGCTGGGACTACAGGCGCCCGCCACAACACCTGGCTATGTTTTGGTTGTAGTTGTTATTCTTTGGCAGGCCTGGGCTGGATTAGAACCCACCAGCTTTGGTGTAGTGGCTGGCGCCTTAGCCACTTGAGCTACAGATGCGGAGCCTCATTGCAGTCTTTGCCAACATCTCCAGGAACAGTAAACTGTTGTCTTCTGCATGGGCTTGTGCTTCCTGGGATTCCAGGTCTGCCTAGTTATCTGTGAGTGCAATGACGATGTTGGGGCTGGCCTACTTCTGTAACTGCTTCACCCAGTTCTTGGCCTATGAAAATGTATTTGTGTTGGTGATGTCATAGATCACGATGCTTGCTCCCTCCCTTGGTACATGGAGGCTAGGCTGTGATACTGCTCCTATCCAGCTGTGTCCCAGATATCAAACTTAACCCTTGTGTCGCCCAAGCAAAGGCCGCCTAAGTAGTGCTCTCCTGGTACTTGTGGAATTTTTTTTTTTTTTTTTTGAGACAGAGCCTCAAGCTGTCACCCTGGATAGAGGGCCGTGGCATCACAGCTCACAGCAACCTCCAATTCCTGGGCTCAAGGGAGTCTCCTGCCTCCGCCTCCCAAGTAGCTGGGACTACAGGCGTCCGCCACAACGCCCGGCCATTTTTTGGTTGCAGCCATCATTGTTGTTTGGTGGGCCCGGGCTGGATTCGAACCCGCCAGCTCAGGTGTACGTGGCTGGCGCCTTAGCCTGCTGAGCCACAGGCACCGAGCCGGTACTTGTGGAATTTAACACCACTTCTGTAAAGCGGAAGATAAGGCTGGACTTACCTACTGCAGACTCTCCCAGTGGGATCAGCTAAAACTGACAGATCTTCCCAGCAGCTGGCCTGTTGGGTGGTGCTGTGCCTCCCTGACGAGCATTGCCTGTCCAGCGGTAGAGGTACCAGAGAGTGTGGGGTGGAGCTGGTGCTATGCAAAGAGGCAATTATGGGGAGGCAGCATTACTTGGGACTGTCTTGGAATAGCTCTGCTCCCTCCCCCATCCCCTCCCCACCCCCCAGGCTCCTGCTTCCACTTCTGCCTTTTAGCCACTCTGCAGTTTTTCTATTTTGAGTACAGATGGGGTCTTGCTCTTGCTCAGGCTGCTCTCAAACTACTGAGCTCAGGCAATCTACCCCCCTCAGCCTCTCATAGTGCTAGGGTTACAGGTGTGAGTTACCCAGCCTGGCCCAATGCTAAAGTATTAAAAAAGATTGTCCATACTTGCTCTTTTCATTTCCTGCCTTCTAGATTCCTCGACCCAACTCAATCTCATTTCTGTCCTGGCCATACTGTTAATGGAATTTTACTCTTCAGTAGGTTCTTGGTCTCAGGGATTCAAGGAATGAACCCACAGACCACAGATCAGCAGTAAGACAGGATTTTATTAGAAAGGATTACAAAAGAAGTAAAATACATCAGAGCTTCTGGCAGGGGGAAAGAACTAACTGGGGACTCTATGTGGGCTCTTTATCTAGGGCAGTGGTTCTCAACCTGTGGGTCGTGACCCACAGGGACTGTATTAAAAGGACTGCGGCATTAGAAAGGTTGAGAACCACTGACCTAGGGTTATTAGGTCTTGAGAATTATACTTGGCCAGGACTTGGCAAATAGAAGCACGTTTTTATCATTAACACTATCGACACAGGAATGAATGCAGTCCCTCCTGCTCAGGGTGTTCCCTTCATGAACCTGCCCACAACTAGGAAAAGTGGGGTCCCCTGTTCAGCCTTCAATGGGGGTGGGGGTGTGGGGAACCCTGTATCAATCCTCCCTCTCCAAGTAGAAACTCCAACTGCAGTTAGGGAAAGAGGGCGACGACTCCATCTAACTGCTTCCTGCTGGACTGGGCGATGATAGAATGGGACAGTCAGGGTTTCTCTGGAGGGAGGATGATCCAGGGGTCTGTAGTAGAATCAAGTCTTAGACTGGAACCATCTTCACTGTTTGTGGCCTGATGACATCATCCCTGGAAGAAACAAATCTGGTTAGTGTATTAAAAGGCAAGGGTAGGGAGGTACCACCTGTGGTTCAAAGGAGTAGGGTGCCAGCCCCATATACCAGAGGTGGGGAGTTCAAACCTGGCCTCTGGCCAAAAAATGCAAAAAATAAAAATAAATAAATTAATAAAAGGCAAGAGTAGAACAGTAAGAGGAGGGGATTAATTACAGTGCTATTAGTGTCAGGTTGGAAATAATAAAGTCAGTGATTTCAAAAGAAAACTACATTAACACTTTCCTGTTGGCTTCTAAATAATAACTTCAAATTTTATTTAGGCTCACAAGTGTAGGTGGACTGTGCTTGAATCTCTTTATGCTCTGCTTCTGTAGGAGGTGGTGGGTTCCAGGATTTTACTCGTGAATGATGTATCCAGGAATCTATTCCCATTAACTATAATAGCTATAGAAGAAGACAAGGTAATAGGAAAGGGACATTCCCAAGTTGGGGTTAGGGAAGGTGAATTGGAGAGAAGAGTTTTGACCATAATTAGATCTCCAGGAGAGAAAAGGTCTTTTAGTGATGAATGTGAAAATGTAATTGGGAGGTTCTTAAGGGATTTGTTGAAATTTAGCTAAAGAAGTAACATGTTTTACTAAATCTGTAGTTTGATGTAATAATAAATCATTAGTTAAAAAGGGTCTCTCTTATAATAATTCAACCAAGTTTCTGAGGTAAATTTCTTATCTCAGGAGAACAATGGAAAGTAATTTAGCCCCAGGGAGATGAGTCTCTTGAGTTAGTTTTTGTAACTGTCCTTTGATTTTATCATTCATTTTTTTCTACCTTCCCAGAGGATTGGGGCCTCCAAGAACAGTGTAGGTAATATTTTATACCTAGGGCTTTAATATTCCCTGTGTAACAGCTCCTTTAAGGGCAGGCCCATCATCATTTAGCAAACTTCGAGGAAGTCCAAATCTAGGAATAATCTCATGTACTAAAGCTTTTACAACTTTCTGGGCCTTTTCTGTCCTGCAAGGGAATGCTTCAACCCAATTAGTAAAAGTACTTACAAATACCAGTAAATATTGCACACCATGTACCTTAGGGAAATGAGTAAAATCTATTTGCCAATCTTTACCTGGATAGTTACCTAGTTTTTGTATACCTGGGGGAGCTAGATGGTGATTTAAAGGATTGTTTCTCTGATAGACCTCACAAGTCCTTACTATCTATTTTCTGGTTCTCATTCCGGAGTGAGCAGGCCCTCCTTTTGAGCATTTTTAATTAAAGAATAGAGTGGTCTAGCTATTTCACTATATCCGCGAATCCAGAGTCTGCAAAAGCCTGTAAATCCGAAGAAGCCTTGAAGCTGTCTGAGAGTTGGAGTTTTAGGCTGAGCCAATATTGGTTCTGTTCTCTTTGCTCAAAGGTGTCTTCCCCTGTGAAAGTTGAAGACCTATTAGTGCACTTCAGGCACACATAATTGGGCTTTAGCCTTGGAAACTTTGTATCCACAATCAGCTAGAAAGTTTAACGGAGCTTGGGTAGCTTTGTGGCGTTCCTCTGCATCTGGTGTTCCCAAAAGGTCATCTACATGCTGAACAAGAGTTACTGTGGGATATGAGAAACGACTCGAAGTCTTGGGCTAAGGCTTGTCTAAGCAAATGAGGGCTGTCCCTAAATCCCTGAGGTAACACAGTCCATATGAGCTGGGTGTTAAGAGTTAGGAGGGTCTTCAAAAGCAAAAACGTATTTGGAATTCTCGTGAAGAAGAATGCAGAGAAAAGGCATCTTTTAAATCTAGGACTGTGATGAAATAGGCAGCCTTTTCAGGGATATGAGATAATAAAGTATATGGACTGGGAACTACAGGATGGAGAGGAATGACTGCTTCATTTATAATGCGGAGGTCTTGGACTAGTTTCCAAGATCCATTTGGCTTCAGCACTCCTAGAATAGGAGTGTTACATGGACTGTTGCAAGGTATTAATACTTTCTGTTGCTTTAGATTCTGTATTATGGGCATTGGCCCATTCTTAGCGTCTGCTTTTAGAGGCTATTGTTTTTGATTGAGATAGATGGTCGGATATTTAAACTTAATTTGGACTGGTTGAGCATATTTTGCTCTTCCCACCTGTCCCTCAGTAGCCCATATTTCTGGGTTAATTTCTGTCTCTAATAAGGGAAGGCATAGTATAGGTTCCTGTCCCATATTCATATAAATGGTTGTTCCTGCTTTAGTTAGTATGTCCCTCCCCAAAGGGGAACAGGACTTTCAGGCATGATTAGGAAGGCGTGAGAGAACAGCCAGTCACCCCAATTGCAGCTTAAAGGCTGAGAGAAAATTTTGGTAATTGGCTTCCCAGGCACCCCCTGTATAGTTATAGATTTGGGGGATAAAAGACAGGGATAGAGAGGAGTGCAGAAAAGGTTGCTCCAGTGTCAAGAAGAAAATGTGTCTTCTTGTCCTCCACTATGAGGCAGACCCAGAGCTGTTGAGGGGTGATGATACTATCTGGAGCCATGAGAATCTGCCCCTGGCATCCTCAGTTCAGTTTGGGTGCTGATGGAATCACTGTACCAGGAGGCCTTCACCTCTTGGGACAGGCTACCCTTCAATGGTCACCCTTGCATTCTGGACAGGGGCCATGTGGCTTGCCCAGCCGGTGGTGCTCCTGGGGGCAATTTCTCCTGAAGTAGCCACTCTTACCACAATGGAAGCACTTTTTTTTTTTTTTTTTTTGAGGCAGAGTCTGTGTTGCCCTCAGTAGAGCGATGTGGTGTCACAGCTCATTGCAACCTCCAACTCTTGGACTCTAGTGATCCTCCTGCCTCAGCCTCCCAAGTAGCTGGGACTATAGGCACCCACCACAACGCCTGGCTATTTTTTTGTTGCAGTTGTCATTGTTGTTTCAGCAGGCACGGGCCAGGTGTACGTGGCTGGCACCCTACCTACTGAGCTATGGGTGCCTCCCTGGAAACACTAGTTCTTTTTTTTTTTTTTTTGTGAGACAGAGCTTTAAGCTGTCACCCTGGGTAGAGTGCTGTTTCGTCACAGCTCACAGCAACCTCCAACTCCTGGGCTCAAGCAATTCTCCTGCCTCCGCCTCCCAAGTAGCTGGTACTATACGCGCCTGCCACAATGCCCGGCTATTTTTTGGTTGCAGCTGTTGTTGTTTGGCTGGCCGGGCCTGGATTCGAAACCACCAGCTCAGGTGTATGTGGCTGGCGCCTTAGCGGCTTGAGCCACAGGCGCCTAGCTAGAAGCACTTGTTCTTAGCTCCTTTGGCTTCCCTCTGACCTTGAATGGCGCTCGTTTGTCAGAATGCCATTACTAGAGCTGTCATTCTTTTTCTATCCCTTCTCTCTTTCCTCCTCTTTCTCCCGATCTCAGTTATAAAAGACCTCTGTGGCCATTTTTTTTTTTGAGACAGAGCCTCAAGCTGTCACCCTGGATAGAGAGCCGTGGCATCACAGCTCACAGCAACCTCCAATTCCTGGGCTCAAGCAAGTCTCCTGCCTCCGCCTCCCAAGTAGCTGGGACTGTAGGCGCCCACCACAATGCCTGGTCATTTTTTGGTTGCAGCCATCATTGTTGTTCGGCAGGCCCAGGCTGGATTCGAACACGCCAGCTCAGGTGTACGTGGCTGACGCCTTAGCTCGTTGAGCCACAGGCGCCAAGCCACACTGTGGCCGTTTTAAGAAGATTCTCCAGGTTATGATCTGGGCCTAGAGTCAATTTCTGGAGTTTTTTCCAAATGTCTGGGGTCGCCGGAGTGATAAATTTATCTTTTAAAATAAGTTGGCCCTCTAAAGAGTTGGGTATCAACTGAGTGTGTTTTCTCATCGCCTCCCTAAACCACTCAAGAAAGGCTGAGGGA
Organism: Perodicticus potto; assembly: GCA_963574655.1. Lineage (NCBI taxonomy): Eukaryota > Metazoa > Chordata > Mammalia > Primates > Lorisidae > Perodicticus > Perodicticus potto. The sequence goes on along the minus strand of CAUYRH010158524.1, from coordinate 3,795 downwards.
CTTTCATTTTGTTCCTGGTAAATAGGAGACAACTTAGAATAGTTCATAGGCTTTTTCTTGGATCGACGTAAATCTTCTAGGACACATGATAGAAAATGTTTACGCCACCAGTCACCTTGTTTCTCAGGGTCCCATTCTGGATCCTCAAAAGGAACTGCCTGCCTTCCCGTGGGGTATCTGTCCCTTTCCTCAGGAGACATACTGTTATCAGTATTGGAAATGAACCACAAATCACCCCACTTTCTAGCTTTATCCAAGATTTCATTTTTATCATTTGAAGTTAAAGTTTGATCTATTAGTAGCATTACATCTCTCCAGGAGAGGTCAAAGCTTTGTCCTAACCCCTGGAGGACATCTGTGTACCTATCTGGATCATCAGAAAATTTCCCTAAATCAGTTTTGTTTTGTTTTTTTTTTTCAGTTTTTGGCCAGGGCTGGGTTTGAACTCGCCACCTCTGGCATATGGGGCCGGCGCCTTACTCCTTTGAGCCACAGGCGATGCCCAGTCTTAATTTGTTTTAAATCTGCCAAAGAAAATAGAGTAAATACTCGCATATTTCCCCTTTTACCACTTGCAGTTTCAACCAACAGATATAAAGGAGGATACAGTTGCTTTCTCGGGGTCCCAATGGAAACAGAAGAAACTCTGGGAATAAACTCCGTGGGGTTTTCGAAAGGTATGGAGGAAGGTCCAGGAGAAGTAGATGGTGGGTTTGAACTAGGTAGTGACAGTGTTTCTCTCAAGAATTCCTGATCACGGGTGGCGCCTATGGCTCAGTGAGTAGGGCGCTGGCCCCATATCCCAAGGGTGGCGGGTTTGAACCCGGCTCTGGCCAAACAGCAACAACAACAAAAAACAAAAATTAAAAAAATGAATAAATAAAATGTTAAAAAAAAAAAAAAAAAGAATCCCTGATCACTTGGGGAGGTTATTACAGCCAGGAGAGCTGGATCTACCTGACAAGTTTTACACAGTTGGGGTTTGTTTCTGAGAAAAAAGAAAGCTTGCACAAAGGGCACTTCAGACAACTTTTCTTGTTTACAAGAAAGATCTAACTGAAAAACAGTATCATAATTTAGATTACCCTCTGGTGGCCATTGTTCACCATTGTAGAGTTGATACTGAGGCCAGGCCTGGATGCAGAAGAAAACCATACATTCTTTTTTCACTATCTGTGGATCAGACATGTCCCCCTGCTTCAGAATACAGCCCAGCAGTGTGTTCTGGCAGCACAGGCCAAAAAATCAGATACCTAGGAGCCATAGTGGTTCCACCTGATGAAAGTTCTGCCCCTTTCTGTGCCTGCCCCAGAGTATCAATCAAAGTGGGGATGAGCCCCACCCTGGAGAAAATGGCTGTGCGGTGCTTGCACATTTAACCTTTTATAATTTTTACAAGCTACTTCTAAATTCCCAGTAACAAAGGGAAATAGGATTTCTATCGTGAGCAGGTCTTTTTTTTTTTTCTGGAGACAGAGTTTCACTATAGTCGCCCTCGGTAGAGTGCCGTGGCATCACAGCTTAAGTGATCCTCTCACTTCAGCCTCCCAAGTAGCTGGGAATACAGGCGGCCCACCACAATGCCCAGCTGTTTGGTTGCAGTTGTTGTTGTTTAGCTGGCCCGGGCCGGTTTCAAACACACCAACTTCGTTGTATGTGGCTGGTGCCGTAATGTTTACACTGTGCTACAGGCGCCTAGCCGAGCAGGTCTTAAATGATAACGTTTTTAAACTTCCTTTCCCCCCAAAATGTTAGCAAAGTAATAATAATTAAACTCAGGGTTGAGAGACACTTTAAAATTTTTTGTATTAGAATCAGCTACTATTAGGCAAAGTGTTAGAGAAACTCCGAAAGACTCTGAACCCTTTCATTTTACGCTAATAGACTAGAAAAAATCAAATAGCTGGGGTCATTTTCCTTGCCTTTCTTCATTTTTAAAGGTTTTTCTTTGTTTCCTTGTTTTTGTTTTTTTTAAAGAGACAGAACTGTAGCCTAGGATTTAGGTAAATTCTTGCCTTGGGGAATTGCCCCGGGCTTCCCTTCATAGGCTCCTGGTTAATGGGAGAAGCCAAATAGGGGAGTCATTTTGCCCTTTGTTTGGAGCTGACTTCTTGGCCTTTGTTACATGGTTCATCTTTTTTTTCTCAAATATACAAAAAGCCAATGGTATTTAATTTCGCAATGAAAGGCAATATAAAGGACCTCACAACATACCTACAACATCCAAAGCACACTTATAACATCTGAAAACTACCAGAATGAACCAATACAAACTTAACTAATATGTAAAGCAATCCACTATAAATGTTCAAAATAATGCATGCAAACTGCAGACAGAGAAAGCAGCAGGGGATTATAGAGATAAACAGACAAAGTTTAGGACCATGGAAGTTAAGAGCAGATAGTGAAAGAGCTGGGAGAGCACGTTTTTGTTTTTTGTTTGTTTTTTTTTGAGACAGAGCCTTTGTTTAGAAGGCCCTCCAGTGCCTGGGTGTCAGAACCATTGCTGGGGACCCCAGGACCTTTGAGTACTACTTCTGTTTTATTCGGCTCTCAACCAGAGAAAATGAGGGAATACAGAATGGGCTCAAAAGCCTTCTAACTTCCCTTTCACACCTTTTTTTTTTTTAGAGCCAAGGGGAATTAGAATGTTTGTTCCCCAACAGCCTCTTGCCTGTGACTTGGAGGTCGGCAGCCACCCTTTGCGCTTTTAGGGGCAAAGGACATCCAAATTAGTCCCCGTTATCATGATTATAGAGAAAAACAGGATAGAGGGAAGTGGTCCCATTGCTTACCACAGATCTTCAAAATCCTGGATGACGCCCTCAAATATGTTACCGGAATTTCACTCTTCAGTAGGTCGTTGGTCTCAGAGATTCAAGGAATGAGCCCACGGACCACAGATCAGCGGCAAGACAGAATTTTATTAGAAAGGAATACAGAAAAAGTAAAATGCATCAGAGAGAGCTTTCGGTAGGGAGAAAGAACTAACTGGGGAGTCTCTACGTGAGCTCTTTATATAGGGTATTAGGTCTTCAGAATTACACTTGGCCAGGAATTGGCAAACAGAAACACGTTTTCATCGTTAATGAGTGTTATGGATACAGGAATGAATGCAGTCCCTCCTGCTCAGAGTAAAAGGTCAGGGTGTTCCCTTCATGAACTTGCTCAAACCTAGGAAAACTGGGGTCTCCTGTTCAGCCTTGAATGAGGGGGACCCTGTATCACTACCACAAAATAGCTCCAACCAATGCCACCAATAATTTTTCTTGTTACATCCAGTGGACTCCCTTCCCCTAATTTCTTTTTTGCTCTTTTGGCATTCTCTTTGTGTTGAAACATTCTCTGCCTAAGGTTTGGAGATAAAGACCTCTCTAGTTTTTTTTTTTAAAGACAGAGTCTCACTCAGTCGCCCTATGTAGAGTGCCATGGTGTCACAGCTCACAGCAACCTTAAACTCTTGGGCCCAGCAATTCTCTTGCCTCAGCCTCCCAAGTACCTGGCACTACAGGTACCCACCACAACACGTGGCTTTTTTTTTTTTTTTTTTTTTTTTTTGCAGTTTTTGGCCGGGGCTGGGTTTGAACCCACCACCTATGGTATATGGGGCTGGCGCCCTACTCCTTTGAGCCACAAGCGCCGCCCACACTTGGCTATTTTTTTTTACAGATAGGGTCTTGCTCTTGCTTAGATATCTGGAACTCCTGAGCTTAAGCAATCCACCACCTTGGCCTCCCAGAGTGCTAGGATTACAGGCATGAGCCACTGCACCATCCTCTAGGTTTTCTTTCTTTC
>CAUYRH010158521.1:0-90425 GCA_963574655.1 Perodicticus potto | reverse complement strand
CCTGTAGTCCCAGCTACTTGGGAGGCAGAGGCAGGAGACTCGCTTGAGCCCAGGAATTGGAGGTTGCTGTGAGCTGTGATGCCATGGCACTCTATCCAGGGTGACAGCTTGAGGCTCTGTCTCAAAAAAAAAAAAAAAAGAAAAAAGAAAAAAAGAAAAGAAAGAATTGCATTCTGGGTAGTGTGTATGGCTCAAAGGAGTAAGGTGCTGGCCCGATTTGCCAGAGGTGGCTGGTTCAAACCCAGCCCCTGCCAAAAACTGAAAACAAACAAAAAAAAAAGAATCGTATTCTGATGCTGGATGCTGATCTGGCTTTCATTTCTAAGATCCTAAAGACACCACTGACTGCCATTTTGGTCACAAGATGATAATGGTAAATTACACTGCTAGAGCATTCTATTGGTTTTTAAGTGCCTTTATCAGCCTACGAACATTTATTAGGCACCTATGTTAATCCAGGCTCTTAGGTGGGAATTAAAGATTAAAAAAATCAACATCAGCTCTCTGTCCCCAAGGAGGTCACAGTATAGTTGGGGACACTCCCAGGAGGCCTTCCCAAGGTGACCCAGAAGCTTGTCTATGGAGCAGAGGCAGTCATGAGGTTGGTGCTGGGTACTCAGCTGGCGTGGAATGGGGGGCTCGATTCAGGCTGTGGGACGTAGGGACAGATCCAACACTCACCTCATCTTATTTGCTTTTCATAAGAAGAGCACTAATGGGCACAGCAAGTTTTTTGTTATTACCATTGGGGGGTAATGCAGAAGTTTAAAGACTGTGAAGACCCAGCTTCCTGAACTCACTCTGGCTGGTCCATCCATTTGCTCTTTGTTATGACCATTTAGGGGATAAGGCCGTTGGGGCTGAGAAAGTAAGTAACTTTCCTGAGGCTGCACAGCCAGTAAATGACAGCAGAAGAATTTGAATCTCCAATTTGAACCCACAGCTGTTTTCACCCTGTTGCCTCTGTTCATTCCCTTATTCACCCATTCACCCACGCACAGCTATTCAGGGCTTGCCATGGGTTAGGCACAGGGCTTCACGGGAAGGCAGACATTTGTGAGGCCCCAGCCTTCATGGCATTTACAGGTTAATGGCAGAAACAGACAAATACATGAGAATTGTTAGTCATAGTCAGGGCCATTGAAGAAACAAGGGAGTATGGGGGGGGGGCAAACTCCTTGACCTGGGAGGGTGGTCAGGGCAGGACATGCTGAGGAGGTGATAAGAAGGGAGACATGTGGAACCCCTGGGGACATGTGTGACATACTGCTCCCAGATTTGCTCTGGATCTATATGGATGGAGACAGTGATGTTGGAGGTTAAAAGTGAACAAAAACTCTCGGGTCCTGCAGTCCACATAACACCGTGTGTGTGCGTGTGTCACATGTGGGTGGGGGGTAGATGTAATTAAGCCACTTCAAGGTGGGGGAGGAAGGAAACAGAAAGAGGCCTTTGCAGAATCAGCAGAGCCTGGTTAAGCATCTGAACTTTGGAGTAGGACACACTTTGGTTCAGTTCCTGGCCATGCTGTGCACTTTATATCAGCTATAAAAGGAGCCAAATAGATCCACTGTAAGTGGCTTTTGTGTGCTGGGCACATGGGAGGTGCTCAGTGTGCCTCTGGGGGAGGAGGAGGAGAATTGTGTTAAACATCATATCAAAGGGCTTTTTCTTCCCCCACCAGGCTCCAACCCCAACTTCCCTCCAGTGCAGAACTGAATCTAGGCAGTTTAGGGCAAGGGTGAGAAGATCCAGGCCGACCCTTCTCTGCTACGTTCTTTGCACTTGCTGAAGGCTGCTTGACCTGGCAGAAGTGATTTCAGTTCTTTGGGAGATCTATGTCCTAGGAGGCTTATAAATACATTTGGCCCTCTGTGGGCTGCATTTCCTCACCCACTAGAGGAAGGAGAAGGTCAAGGTCTGGAGCTCCCAGGCCCACTCAGTTCTAACGTTTCTAAGTGCTGCCAGGACTCCTGCAAGGGGCGCCCACACTAGGGAGAAGACTGCAGACAGTGGGGGGCTGGCAGGCCCCGCGTTCAGGTCCTGTTTTCTGAGGGAGAGTGCCTTATCTCTATCTCACCCCTCCTGGGGAGGAGGAAGCTGCGGTCTGACTTCTGCTGAACTGACAGAACAAAAACCAGGGCCTCCTTGAGCACCGGCCACGATGAACTTTGGCCTTGACTCTGGGTTTCTATTTTTCAAATTGGGTCCCAGAATGGCACATCCTTAGAGGCAGCTTAGGTCCATGTGTTCCTTCTAGCTGCCTAAAGCGGCTGCCTGCCTTTCTCTTTAGAAGGGGCTCCTTGGCTCTGGGTGGCCCAGGCCTTTGCCCAGCCAGCCTAACAGAGGTGATCCAGCCTTGGCAAAGGTCCAAATCACTTGGAGGAGAACCCTGGTAGGATTTGTCCAGGGACAGGGCTGAGATGCACCATAACCCACCTTTACCTTCATTGCCTGTCAACTGTGACAGCAAATTGGAAAAAAGTCTGTTTATTGTTGTTATTAGAGAAGGAAGCTGAGAGGTTAAGTGCCTGGTCTGAGGTCAGCCACCTACCCCTAAACACACACTTGACTTTGGCTCAGGGGTGAGCAAACGCATTTTCATAAAGATCAAATGCTTAATTGTCTCTTTGGTTTCCACCTCCTACAGAGGTGTCCTCTAGATTTGTGCCATCGATATGGTGGCTGCTGGCCACACATGGCTAATGTGTGCTTGAAATGTGGCTGGTCTGAATTGAGATGTGCTGAGTGTGAAATACACACTGGATTTCAAAGACTCAAGCAGAAAAGAAGGTAAAAATCTCATTCCTAATTTTTATATTGATGACATGTGGAAATGATGATGTTTTGGATATAAAATACCTATGAAAATTAATTTCACCTGTTTCTCTTTACTTTTTTTTTTAACTTTTTTTATTTTTTGAGACAGAATCTCAAGCTGTCACCCTGGGTAGTGTGCTCATAGTAACCTCAAACTCCTGGGCTTAAGTGATTCTCTTGCCTCAGCCTCCCAAGTAGCTGGGACTACAGGTGCCCACCACAATATCTGGCTTTTTTTTTTTTTTTTTTTGTGGTTGTTGGCCAGGGCTGGGTTTGAACCTGCCACCTCCAGCAGGAGGTGCCAGTGCCCTACTTACTCCTTTGAGCCACAGGCGCCACCCTGCCTGGCTATTTTTTGGTTGTAGTTGTCATTGTTGTTTGGTAGGCTCGGGCTGGATTCAAACCCACCAGCTCTGGTGTATGTGGCTGGTGCCCTAGCTGCTGAGCTACAGGAGCCAAGCCAGTTTCTCTTTACTTTTAAATGTGGCTATTGGGATATTTAGAATTGCATCTGTGATCACAGTTGTGGCTAGTGCCATAGCTTATTGGCTGCTGCTGCTATAGAAGGTCCAGTGACAGATATGGTAAGGAGGTGCCAGAACAAAGAGGTAGGTTGGCTCTACTGCCCAGGTGTCTTTTGCTTCCAGGACATGTTTTATCAGAGAAACTGCATAGGTAGGGTTGGAAGTGATGGCCAGATACAGAGCATCAGGTCCACCACATTCAGCACGAAGCCAACAGTGCAAGGCCAGGGCATGGGCCTTGGAGCCAGGCGGCTCCAGTCTCTGAAGCAGCACCCACTAGCTGTGTGCCCTTGGACCTCTGACTCAGTCCTAAGCTTCAGTTTCCTCATTGGTAAAATGGGACTATAACACAGATTCTGCTTACAGGGTCCTTAAGGGGATTAAATGAGACAGAGTATGTCTAGCACTCGCCACAGTACTTGGCACTGCCAGAGCTCAATAAGTTTAGATAATAAATGTAAATGATTGAAGTTTTAGAAGGCTTCCTGGGGACTAGGATAGGCTGGTTTGGGATTAACAGTATTTGGGATCTGCATCATGGATGCCCTGGTGGCCCCACTGCCCCCTCATCAGCCTCGCCATGCTTACCTGGTCCATGGGTAGAAATGGGCAGGTTGGCGGTTGGCACGTGCAGACAGGGTCGCCTCAGCACTGGTTGGGCCCCGTGTCTTGTCTGCCAGGCTCTGCTCAATAGCCATCTGCATCAGCTCATCCTCACTTAGGCTGCTGTACAGGCTGTACTCCTCATGTCCAATGGTGCACTGACTGCCCCGAGCACTGATCTCCATGGCCATCCTCTTCCACCTCCCACTCTGGTCTCCAGAAGAGACACTCAATGGGGAGGAAAAAGGGCAAATTAGAAAACCCTGTGAAGAGAAGAAAACCATCCTGGTCACAGTTTACTAAGATAGCACTGTTACCCACAGGGAAGGCTGTGAGTTCACACATTCACTTTGTAGTCATTCATTTGGTCATATGATCCATCCAACCAGCCAGCCATCTACACATCCAGCCATGCACTCATCTGTTCATAGACCCATCTGCTCATCAAACCATTCATCCACCCATCCATTCATCCATTTATTCATTGTCCCATACATCCATCTGTCTACCTAGCCACTTATATATCCATCTATTCCTCTCATCCATCTATTCACTCCATCCATGTACCCAACTATCCAACTACCTACTCATCCATCTATCCACCCTCCTATCCTTCCTACGTACTCAACCATTTATTCATCTACCCTCTCATCAATCTTTACTCATCTATCTATCCAATCTTCAGATGCCCATCCATCCACTCATCTATCTAAACATCCGTTCTTCCCTCCATTATCTATCCTCCTTCACCCATTTATCCACCCATCCTCCCATCCATCTATACATCTATCAATCCAATCATCTATTCATCCACCATTTACTTTCCAATCTAGACATCCTATATATACATTAAATAAAAGCTTACTTGTTGAGTACCCACTCTGCCCAGACACTCTTCTAAGCACTGTGGATACAACAATGAGATCCCAATCATGGAGCTAACAAAGTAATCCATACATTCCTTCCTTTCAAATACCTACAGCATCCAATCCTGGCATTTCTCCATTTCTCTGCACTGTGGTAGGGCTGAGACTACTAGAGATGAATCAGGCACAGGCCCACTACTTGAGATCTCATGATCTAGTTAAAATCAATCATTAAAACAATGTTCCATGTGAATACCAGGGACTCTCTTCTAAAAATATGCCTCAAAGACAAATGGACTTTGTTGGGGAGTTGATTGCTTTTAGGAAATGAAGTAGAATCAGCTAAGCCTGATTTTTGTTTTGACTGACTGACTTGCACTGTGACTGTAGGTCAGTGGTTCTTGGCCCTGGACAAACATTAAAATCACATGAGATCTTTTCAAAAATACCTTAAATACCAATGCTATACTTTGTTCAGCAAATATTCACTCCCCTCCCCTGGAGGCAAATATCTCCCCTCCCTTCCCCATTGATATTGGACCCAAGTTCACATGACTCGCTCTGGCCCATGAGTGTTGATGGACACGAGGAAGCAAACACAGGGCAAGTGTGTGCAGAGGGGTTTGCCCTCGCTCCTCTGCCATCACCACAGAAGAGGCCCCCACTGGATAGAACCCCCATCAGGGCAACCTGAGCCAGAGGAGCCCCAGTACGGCAGGGCTTGGTGGGCTGAGACTCAGTCTCCCAGCCTGGGTTGGCCTGCAGACCCAGAGGAGGAGAATAAATGCTTATTCAAGGTGCTTGGTTATGAGCATTCTTGATGCCCAACAAGACCAGGACAGGCATTTCCCAAAGGCAGCACCAAATAGTCAATAATCAAAAGTAAAGGCACTTAACTTCATTAGTGTTTGGGGTAATTCAAACCAAAACCCAAGTGCCATCCCTCTATACACCCCCCAGAATGGCTCAAGTGAATAGGATGGAAAATACTAAGCATTGGGCACGATTCGAAATAACCAGAATTCTCCCCAGCATTGGTAGGAATGTAAAATTCTACCAATGAACAAAAAGTGTAAAAGCCACTTTGGAAAATCGATAGTGGTTGTCAAAGCTAAATTTACACATGTCCTATGACCTAAAAATTCCCCTTGCAGCTATATGCCCAAAAGAATTATGTACATACATTCACCAAAAAACAAGGTTATATTCATAGCAGTACTGTTCACAGTAAACCCACCTATACGCTACATTCGAATGCATGAGTACAGTGTGGTATATTCTTGTGGTGGATAGTATGGAAACAAACTACAGATACATCCAACAACAAGGATGAATTTCACTAATAACAAGCCTTATAAAAATAACATATATACACGATTCAATTTATATCAAGTCCTAATACAGGCAAGACTAGCGTATGGTGAAAGAAATCTGGAAAGTGGCTATCTTTGAGAGGTTGCTGATGGGGAGGAGGGGCAGGGTATGTGCGGAAGGCTATGAGAACCATTTATGTCTTTCTCAATTTGAGTAGTTACATGGTTGGCTCCTTCTAGAAGAATCCCTGGAACAGTTCACCTATAATTTGTACACTTCTTCATGAACACATTTTACTGTGGTAACATATCTACTTAAAACTTATGGAAAATACGTTTTAGAAACTCTTGATTCTTGAGCCTCATCTCAGACCCATTAAGTCAGACTCTTTGAGAGTGTGTGGACCAGTTATCACCCTTATTTGACAAGCTCTCCAGGTGATTGGGAACTCCTTTTTGGAGAATGACCAGGCACAAAAAGCACAAGCCGATGCAGGAGCCCCATTTGGAGAGGGGGAGAGGTGGGACTCCACAGTAAGACCTCTGCTGAGCCCTTTATGGAAGTTATATTGTTTAATTCCTAGAACGGTCTTAAGAGCAACAACTATTGCTCTCAGCAAATGAGTTATTAAATAAATCTGGGTACTTCCAAACATAGCTAGAGGAGTCTGCTGACCTTGAAGAAGGCAGAACGGTATATGGGACCAATGATCTCCATCCTCTGCACCTGTCTTTCCTGGCATCATGCCCCTCAACCTGCCTCTCTCCACTGACTCTGGCTGGCTTGACTTTCTCCTGCTGAGCCTCAGAAGTGGCCTCCATGGTGGACTCCCAGCCTCAGACCTCCTCCTCCACCCATTGGCTTCTCTGATGCCCTAGACCCCCGACCCCACACCCGAGACCCCAAGAAGTCCCTCCTCTAACAGAATAAAGTCTGCACTGCTTGTCCTGGCTTTCCAAAATCTGATCCTCACGCTCCCTTCTCCTTCCTCCATAAGCCTGAGCTTCCAGCCAAAGCAGATGGATGGTGCATCTTTCCCCCAGTACCTTCCTTCCCTGCTACACCTGCTTAGGCCGTGCCTGCTACACCTTCCTCCTTCCCACACCCTGAGAACTCCTCTCCTCACTCAAGGCCAGGAGCATGTTCCCCTCTTCTGGGAAGCCTGCCTAGACTCTTCTGAGAAAAAGAACTTCTTCTAGAAGGAGTACTTCCTTTCTGTGCTGTGGTCAGTAGTTCATGTGTGGACTTGACCCTGGATCCTTTCTCCAAAGCCTTCGGTGAAGAGGTTGGAGTTCACTGCACAGCTGGTCAAATTACCTCTGTCACCCAGGGTGTGGCAGATCTGCTGATGGCCCACCCAACAGCCTCTCCTCTACTTTCCCTGACCACAGAACCTGGCTTCATCCAGGCAACAGTGTGCCCTGTGCCACAGATAGGTCACAACTGTTCTAAGCCAGATGTAACAATCCTGCCTCCCTGGCCAGTGACTAGTCTGGGAGTAGGATGGGGTGCTCTTAGGGAAGATTCTCTTCCATAATACTGAAGAAAATGCCCCAACCCCTGCTTTAGGTTGGTGGACTTGATGCTTGGAACCGTGGCAGCCATTGTGTGACCATGAGGAGGACAGATTGAACAATAGCTTGTTTCAGTGAATTTGACAAGATGGGTCCATCATTACACAGCTGAGCTACTGAACCAATGCTAGGTCCACCTACACTACCCTACTTGCTAGTAAAGACTGAAGTTCCTTGTGGTTTAAGCCAATGTTGGCAGGATTTTCTGTTATATGCAGTCTATGTCATCTTAACAGATGGCTCTCAGACCTAGATGAGAGTCTTAAAAAGACACCAAGGTCCTGACTGCACCCAGAACAATGGACTCAGAGCTGCTAGGGCTGGGACACCCACACCCAAGCACTACAATGTTCAAGGCTTCTCTGGCTATTTTAGTAGCCGAGATCAATATCTCAGGTCACCATTCTGTGGTCCGCATGAGGGGAGCGGAAAGGCTGTCCTGACCTGAAAATAATTTTATACTTGACGTTTGGAGTACTATATATTTTTGTAGCAGCAGTGTCAGTTTTATTTATTGGGAAAAGAGTCTAAGATGGGATAGAGACACTTGGATTTATGTCCCAAATCAGCCAAGAGTACCCCTCCTCTGGCCCCCTCATACTGGCAGGCGCACTTGTGGGGCCAGGTGGGTGCCCTATCCCCAACTGATCCGGCCGAGCTTCCTGAGCCTTCTCTGCTTTCATGTGGCTAGGGGCCCTGCCAGGTCTGGGTTAGCCCAGCTCTGTCTTCAGAAGGCAGGGGTTCTGCCACATGAGAGGTGACCTACTCAGCTTCTCCGGAGCTGGGGGTCAGCTTTACCCACCCACGTGGGGCAAAGTGGGGGCTTAGTGTGTGTGGTACTGAACTAACAGGAGTTGCTGGTGCCCAGTGCCTCGCCTGGCATTGAGGTGCCCCTATCTGAAGATGTGTGCTTGAAGCCAGGGCACAAAGGGAGATCATCGGACTAAGAGTCACAGACTTGAGTTGTAATCTCCATGCTGATGCTAAAGTGCTGTGTGATCTCAGCTAAGTCTCTGTCCCACTCTGGGTCTCAGTTTTCTCATTGCAAAAGGGGATTTGGGGCTAGAAGTTTTCTATGGCTCTTCTAATGCTAAAGACTCTGCAACTCAGTGAGGCATTTGGTTTAGCTCTGTGCTATAGAACCCCAAACTCCCTGCCCCTGGGGATCCCTTGTGGCCACCTCAACAGGTCCCCATAGGGAAAGAGATTAGCATTGGTCATAGGGGAACAGGTGGGAGTGTAGGGAGCTCAGATCTGGATGTTAAGACCCCTAGGTCTAGTTTCAAGTCTGCAACTATGTAACCTTGGGCAAGTCACTTCCCCTTTCTGGGCCTCAGTTCCTTTATCAGTAAAAATGGAAATGAAACAAGCTACTTTACTGTATGGTACGGGATGTCCCAAAAGTTGTTCCTAAAGTCACTGTACATAGGGAAAATGGGAAATTGTACACCTTTATTTACAAAATATTCATCGCAAAATTTTACAAAGAAGTGGCAAAAATTTTATAAAATTTAGTAATGAATATTTTATAAATAAAGCTACATTTAGCTACTATGTCTCATTTTCCCTGCGTATGGCAATTCTAGGGGCAACTTTTAGGATACCCCATATAAGCAACATGTGCTAAGGCTTAGGTAGTCAGCTTATAGGGGGTAAAACAATTATTTATTGGGGGCCCCTCAAGCCCCCTCATGCCAAGACAGCTACTAGCCCCACAGCCTGGTATGGGGCAGTCAGAAGCTCACGGACAGCACTCGGCCACAGTGCCCCTTTCCTGACAGGAGCTCCTGGAGGCAAGGGCAGCCAGGTAATGGTCACCTGGTATTAATCAGCCAGGTAATGGTCACCCAAAGTGGCCAGTCCCACAGCTAATTCCAGACTCATTACATCCTTCCCAAGCCTCTCCCCTGGCTTGGACATCACCCAGAGATTTGCTTTGTCATTGCACTCATGACAGCACTGGAAGGTAAGCTTTTTCATTGAATTAACTTAGTTCCCCTACAACCTGCTCCTTCCAGAAAGAACTTAATGCCTCTCTGTTATTGGTCCCATTTTACAGATGAGACAACTAAAGTTCAGAGGGGGAGAAGGGTTTGCATGAGGACAGATAGCTAGAAAGTTGGAATTTGAAGCCTGGTCTTCCACTCTCAAAACCAATGCTCCTCTGGCAATTCCCAGATCACGGATCCAACTGACACATACGTGGGCTCCGAGCAGGCCCATTTTCACTCCGCCTGGCCACCTGTATCTGTGCACTGGGCACCACACCAGGCTCTTTGTATCTCCCCGAGAGGAAGGTACATGCAGATGAGGGATAAGGGTGCTGGACCTTGACAAGCCCTTGAGAAAGAGGGACTCTGCCTTGGGGAAGGCAGATTCCCTGCCCCTACGTGGCCCACATGTCTCTTGTTTTCCCCACCAAGTTCCTCAGCCTTGAGGGTTCCTGACTATGTTACACATCTGTAGTTTCTTCATGCATAAAATAGAGATATTGTCAAGTATGGTTACGGAGTTGGTGGTACAGTCAGTAAGGCTCCCGTGTGTTCAGGCTCAGCAGGGGGCCTGGATGTTAGCAAGTGTGTGACACACACATTGCCGAACGGATGCAATTGTAGGCTGATGACACTTGCCAGAGATGCTATGGGTGTCTCCCCTGGGACAAATGGAGCTACTTGGTCTTAGCATGAAAGGGAAATTGTGAAACCTGTGGCATTAGCTGGGTGACCTCTTGGAGTCTCAATTCCTCCATCTGTAAAATGGACATAATAAGGGCACCTATTTCTTGGGAGGATGTGATGGTGATCCTGAGTGATACCTTGGCCCTCTTTTGACCTCAGTTTCTCCTCATCTTCATGCTGCCCAACTTGATTTCTGAGGCCTCTCATGGGTACTGGGCCACCTTCTGAGCCCCTTCCTACAAATCCAGGGCCTGCCTGGAGGAAGGCCAGCAGCCCCAAGGGATACTCTGGGAGGCCGATTGGGATAAAAATATCCCCTTTTCCCAGGGAAAGCAGGGGTCCAGTGGGCTTTGCCCCAGTCTGATAGGGGCTTGAAGATGGAGGGGTGCCCAAGGGCTGGCCACTCCAAGGCCAGGTTGGAGCAGGGGAGACCAGCCCACACTGGGGCCTCCAGGAATCCTTCTCTTGCCCTCCCTATAGCACCTGAAACTTTGGGCCCAGGGGAGCCAAAGGTTACATTTACATGTCTCCCAGGTTACATTTGCAAAGTGGCTGTGACAGGGTTTCTTGAGTTACATGTGAAGTACTCAGAATGGTGCCTGGTCCATTCAGAGCCAGTGCTCTTCTAATGGGCCTTAGTTGCTGTATCTGTGAAGTGGACAAAGACACATGGACTCTTGCAGAGCTGTGGTGAGGATTAAAAACTAGCATTTGAATACCAGCTGCTTTTCACCCCAGTTCCTTCCCCTTCCTGCACATCTAGGGTCTTCCTGGGGTGCAGTGGATAGGATAGGGTGTGCTTGGTTGTTTGGGGTGCTGTGGTGGGAGGAGGTCACCAAAAAACTAGGGACCAGAGGAGACACATCTGGGAGGGAGGGGCGGCTATGCACACCAAGCTCCCATGACCACGGACTTGGGTGGGGCACGTGAGGCTGAACAACCCCCTGTCCATCCCAGCTGTGTTTGTAGATGGAGCTGCTCACCAATCTTCCCTGCTCTGCCGGGCGTGCCTCCAGAGACAGTTCCCACATCTCCTCCACCGGGAAGCCTCCCTTGAGGCTCCTGGGGAGCACAGCTGTCGTGGAGAAGTTTACCATGCTGTGGCAGGGTGGTCCTGTGGCTCTGGTGCCCCACCTGCCTGGACCTACCTCTCCCTGCCTCGCCACCTGCTGGCCACGTGATGGAGAGCAGGTTACTCACACCCTTGGTGCCTCTGCAGAATGGGGGTGATAACTGGCCCGCGGAGGTGTTGTCAGAGGAAAGAAGCAATATAAATGTGGAGAACAGGTGCCAGCTTGTAGCCAGCAGCTCCTGAAAACCTGCTAACATTATTCTACAACCCCCAAGATGCTGAAATTCTCTGCTGTGACCCCAGAAAGTTGGCAAGATGGCCTTGGCCCATTCCTGCTGGGCAGACACCCACTGGGATCTCCCTCTTAGCTGGTGGTTCTCAAGGAGGTTCCAACTCAGGGGGTCATATCCCCCCATGCTCTATTCTACTTAAAAAGTGCAAGAATGAAAGTGAAAGTGAGTCCCAGGCCCAGCCTTCTCCTGTGGCCAAAAAATAAAACTGTGTCTATCAGTTCCCCCGGTTGTGTGCAGAGCCCGCCCAGCAATTCCAAGGATCACTAACAGGGGAGAGACCCCCACACCCTCCAACCACAGGCATGGAATGGATGTTGCCCACTCATTCCAAATTCTCTACTCCCTGGGGCTTAGAACTTAGGAAGAACCTGCAGCCGCCAAGTCCACTCCACGCCTCTCAAGTCTGCCTTTGAATTTGTGCACCAGGGACTACCTACAAATGACAAGAGTGGCTGTTGAGTGAGCATGTCATTCACGTACTGGCACTGGGTGCACAGTAAGTACTACATAAATATCCCAGTGAGGGTCTGCTTATCCCTTTCAGGTGTGGGAGTGGACTGCAGCCTGTTCAGTGTAGCTCTTATGCAAAGTCTTATGCAGTCCAGGGCCATTGTCACCCTCTGATCACCACTGCCCACTACAGCAGCTCACCACTTATTTATGCATTTGGAAACAACCCTAAAAAGAGATTGAGAAAGTGGGTGAAAGGAAGAGAGAGAAGAAAGAAAAACACAGAAAAAAAACCTTCTGCTTTTATGTGGAAAGTATAGTGTCACAAGGACAAGCATAAATTCCACACAGGACCAAAGGCCACTCTTTGAGGTGGTGCCCATGAATACCCCCTAAAGAAAAACAGCAGCAAATGCCAAGTTTCCGTTTTATTTCTGTGGGTCCCTGAGCTATTGAGTCTCCAGGTCTGTGGGTCACCCTCTTCTCTACCTCCTGGACCTGCAGGGAGCTGGCCCCTGCCCAACCCCTCCCTGCCCTCTCTCTGTCCTCCCTCTGTGACCAGACTGATCTGTGTGGCTCAGCCACAGACAGTTATGGACACAGGGTTCCAGGCCCCTGACTTGTTTCCTGCCCAGGGCTCTACAAATGCCAGGCTCTGCCATCGGTGCCAGCAACCTGGGTGGGAGTCATGGGGGTAGGGAGGATTGGCAGTTCCACTTCTGAGCCTCCCAGCACCCTAGTCCAAGTGCAGCCCTGCCTAGCCCTGTTCTGTCCCCTGGGTGCTGGGAGACCACAGGCCCTCACCTTGGTCCCTGGGTGGTAATCCCCTGGTCTGGAAGCTCTAACTCCAGGCAGCAGAGCAGAAAGGCTCTGTTGGGGTAGGGGGTGCTCATCCAGAGCCCCCTCCTCACCCGGCCCCATTGCAGGGGCTGCCTAGAATCTTTTAAGAGAAATCCCACCCAAGCCACCTAGGACCTTTCTCCTTTCTTCACCCTCTCTGCCTCTGGGTTTGTTTTTTTCCTCTCCTGCCTTTATAAATCTTCCTCTTCTCCTCATTCTGTTTTCCCTGTCTCTTCCCTCTCTCCTTTTTCACTCTTCTCTCTTTCAAAAAAAAAAAAAATAAGTTGGTTAGGAATCAACTTTTTCTTCGCCACTACCTCCCCCAAAGCATTCCTCCCTACCTCAAAGCTCTTAATGACTTCATTTATATTCCGGGGCATCAATTATTCCAGAAAATGATGCTTCGGAAAGAGAATTACAAATAAAAACCACTCCCACGGCAGCACCTCTTCCAGGCAGCCTGATGCCTTGTAGCTGAGAAACGGGCTACCCTTGGGCGGGCCAGAGATATTTTTGTGCCTCCTTGGGGAATATTCTTTTGGATCTAGCCTGTCCACAAAATATGGGCACCTTATGATGCCTTGATTCTGCCAGGGACAATTCCCCAGGTGCATGACAGTCCTGTTTACCATAGCCCAGCCCTGAGAGGCCGCAGGAGGCCATGGCTCTGAATGTGGACCCTTGAAGGCCAAGAGGCAGCACCTCTCAGCTGTCCAGCCTTTAGGCAAAATCCTTAGCCTCTCACAACCTCAGTTTCCACATCTGAAAAATGAGAGTAACAATCACCTCTGACTCGGGGCAGCCTTGGCAACAGGCAACGAGAGAAATCTCCCCACGGGCATGGGCTGGGGCTCGCTCACAGCAGGCTCTCAGTGAATGCTTGCTGGTATTGATGGTGTTACTACTCCTTGTAAGGTCGCTCTGAGTGGATTATACAGAGCCCCACATCAGGGAGCAGAAAGAGGGTGCTCCCCTGGCCCTGCTGCCATGAGGCACTCATGGCCTGTCCTGTTTGTGCAAGAACTGATGATGCAAATGAGCATGGCACCCAGTGGAGCCACTGCCAGCTTCTTCAGGACACTGTGTGAAACACGGGACCGCCACCAGAACAGGGATCTGTTCAACTGTTTGGAAGCGACTCAAGCATCTGCCACTGGCTGCCTCACGGTGTTTCTGCCCAGGCCTTTGGTGGTAGCGGGCAGGGCTGTGGCAGAGATGCTGGCCCCAGCTGGCTGTGCCCGAGCCCCTCTGAGCTCCCTTCAGCCACCCCCACGCGGCACACTTTTCCTCCAGTGAGGAGAGTGCCCTCTCCCTAGGAATCACCGGCCTCTCTGTCATTTATTCCAGTCCGTTCCCTGGCTGTCCAAGAAGATGCCTGAAGTCAAATCCCACCTGGCCCTCCTCTGCTCAAACACTTTCAGAAAATGTTCCATCTTCACACCTGGCCGGGAAGGAGCTGCATCTCACCCCAGCCTCCCCTCCCCGGCTCTCCCTCACTTCTCACCTGCAGGACCCTTGGCCATAGCCACGCTGAACTTGCCACCATCACCCCTGCACCCACCATGTCTGCCTTCCCCCGAGCTGCCCCTCCACCTGGAGGTCCCTGGCTCCACCCTGATGACACCCCACCCATCCTTTTGAAGGCTGTCACCTCCTTAAATGCGTCATACACACGTGCGTGCACACACACGGTTGTTGCATAGCTTTGCTAAATCTCACATAAACAGCATTTCCCTCTTTCCTCTCCTAAAGCCCAAGCACCTGTAAGTAGAGCCCAAGGCCCCTGGACTCCTTTGGTTCTCCAGAACACTGTGCTTGCGTAGGCACTCAGCAAATGCTATGTGAAATCGACTCCCCCACACATGAAAATATCTATCTGTTCATGGGGCCTGAAACCATTTCTGAAAGTCATTTGTCTGCTGTGGATATTGCCCAAGGCCTGCAGAACCAACAATAGCATCATTGATAACTCCTTTCACATTTCCATTTTTAGAAGTGCACAGCAGAGTGATATTCTGAGCCACGAGTTCTCCAGAAGAGTGGGAATGTACATGCAAATTGCTGCTTTTCTGTCCCCCAAATCCAAAATGAAGGCCCCCAGCACACCGAATAACTCAAGAGAATGGGAGACAGAAGAGAAGCCACATTGCAGCGTGACCAGAGAAGATTTGAGTAAGTGCTGCAGCCGTAAGTCCCAGCCAGCCAAACAAGCTTTTGCTAGGTCTGTACAAGAAAGCGGAAGCATGCATTACCTGTTAGGCTCTGAAACAAGGGTACCATTCAGGGATAGTCAAACAGTTTTTCTTGAGCATGTCTTAATTCAGAACATGCTCCCTGAGTTGTCCTTCTGCCCTGGCCCCAAGCTGCTGGCTGCTCTGCCAGGCAGTTCCGATACGCTCTCCTTTGAAGCAGGGAGTTTATTTCAGGCCCACCGCATGACCAGTGACGATACGCCAAACTATAAGATGTTATGAATCTCAGATTTCCTGTTTAAGGATTGCACCGAGGAAGCTGCCATCCTGCCTTCCATTCCCCCGGGTGCATTGAGTGCAGACTCTCACTCCAGAGAGCATCTCCGAGCTTTGGCCCTCACGTGATGTCATCATTTGTGATCCTTGACATGGAGGCCATATATGGGTATGTTTCTGGAACTACCCAGGAGGGAGCGAGAGAGAGATTCAGAAAGTAGAAGACAGAGAGACAGGGGAAGAAAATGAAGAAACCCAGAGTGAAAGAGTGGGAGCGAGAGAGGAAGAGAGGTGGGAAGTGAAAAGAAAAGCAAAGAGCGAGGGACAGGAAGACAAGAGGAAGGCAGATGGCCTGGGCAAAAGATAAGGGGGGGGGGAGGGAGGTGATGAAGGATTTGGGGTGAAAGGCCTTTGGAGAAATGGAGGTTCAGTGCTGAGCATTCAGCAGGTGGCAGAACCTAACATTGGAGGCACCAGGTGTCCAGCCACTGGGTGCTGTGGAGTGGGGCTGGTGCACAAAGGGAAGGAGCACAAGCCAACCAGCCAGCAAACACAAAAGCACAGGGGTAAGCCCTGGGCAGAGACACACAGCAGAAGGGAAGGAATCCTTCCTCTGGGTCTAGGGAAGAATGTCTCCAGCTTCGGGAACAAGTCAAATGAACACCCAGCGCGCACACAGCCACGCACATTCAGCATCCGGGATGTGACTGGGATGCTGCCGGGTACTTACACTCCCACATATGTGTTCAGATCTCAGGCCCCAGAATCTGGGCCCAGAAATGTCACTTGGTCATTAAGTGGGAAATAATTTCCATTTCAATGTCCTGATACCCTTGAAGGATATTGGATTTACGACAGCCATGGCATGATTTCTCATCAGCTCAAACCCAGAATACTCCAGGATGCCTTTATACTCACCCTACATATTACACAAGGAAATAAATTTCAGTGAACACAGGGTGCCCTGGGTTGGGTCGAGGTTCTGCAGGTCTGACTGGTGCTGGGAATGGCAGAGACAGCAGCGGTCCCAGCTGTTTCCCAGTTACTCTGGTGCTGCCCCAGCTGGGATGGTCTCTCCCGGCCACTGCAGCTGGTGGCACCTCAAAATTAACTTGGGCTCAGCCCTTCCAGACCCATGTGCCAGGGTAGGAGTGCAGGAGAAGGCCAGAGAAGGAGCTGTCTGATTCTCTTTACTGTTCGGAGACCTTCCTCAGCAGAGACATCCTAGTGGGTTCTGGGAGATATTTCTCCGGGGTCTTTTTGCTTTCCTGAAGTCCTGTCACTAGTCCTGCCCCCAGTCGGACCTGGGAAGGACAGGCTAGAGGAGGCCCAAGTCCCATTTTTAGATAACCCTCTACTTTGCCCTCTCTCTCCATACAAACCTCTTGTAGTCAAAAGAGCTGGAGAAACTCTGTCTCCAAATCCTGTTATCTTATGCCTGAACTTGGCTTTTAAAAATCAAAGCCTAGATTGTGGGTGAGGAGTCACAGGGAGCAGAAAGTACATTCAGGTGGACATAAGAAGAGGCTGGCGCACTTGGGTAAATGTATGAAAACATCATCCTGCTGCACTCACAACAATCTTTCAAGCAGGTGCCATCATCACTCCCATTTCAGAGACGAGGAAACAGAAGCTCAGAGAGTTTGGGTAATATGTCCACAATCCCACAACTTATCAGTGATGACTTACTTTTCTGAACCAGTTATGCCTGACCCAAAGACCACTGCTTTCAGCTACACCTCAGCTCTATCCTCCATGTGACAGGGAATCCACCTGCTGGGGCACAACAAGGAGCCCCTGAAGGTAGGAGAAAAATTCCCAGAATAAAAGGTTGCTGTATAGTGGTTCCTTTGGGAAAAGAACTTGCTAATTGATGTTGGGGGTAGGGAACAACCCAGGAAACAAAAAACGAAAGAGCTAGGCATAGTGGTTCACATCTGCAATCCCAACACTTTGGATGGCTGAATCAGGAGGATCCCTTGAGGCCAGAAGCTCAAGATCAGTTTGGGTGACATTGTGAGAACTGTCTCTGCAAAAAACATTAAAATTAAACAGACATGGTAGTGTGCACCTGTAGTCGCAGCTACTCGAGAAGCTGAGGCAGGAGGATCACTTGAGCCCAGGAGTTTGAGGCTGCCATGAGCTATGATGAAGAAGGGTGAGGAGTGCCCTGCATGTGTACTGTCTTATAGACTAGCAGACAGTGTGCCCTCTGAATGGCGATTCCTTCCCTGCAAGGAATCCAGCATCACTAGGTCCTTTTGGAACCTTTCCTACTTATGATTCAATAGTCATGGGGCCTTTTTCTGGGATTCAAGCCAAGGCTGTCAATTCAAGCAAAAAGGATTTTTGCAAGGGTGCACCATGTAGAGATCACAACTTTGCCAAGTCCTTTTACATTCTGACCCTCATCTGAGACTTAGAGCAGCTGTCAGGTGGACAGGCTGGATAGACTATGCCCAATGCCCAGATGAGGATACCAAGCGTGCTGCTGGGGCCCAGACACAGCCTGACCCCTATTTCAATATTTCCCTCTGTCATGTTGACAGGCCAACTCTGTCTTTGTCTCAGGCTTTGTGGACCTTCCCTGGCAGCAGCAAGCTTCCTAGAACTGGGATGAGTTAAAGACCAGGGGAAAGGCAGATAGTCATCGATTTATGTTGGTAGCTTGTCTCCAACAGGCATGCCATCCATTCCTTCCCCCCACATGTGCACACGCCAACCTCCACCCTGGAGGTGAGTCTCTTCCTTCTCTCCCTATTGTGATTTGCTTGACAATAGAACACAGTGGAAGTGACAACCTGTGATTTCCAAAGTTAGGTCATGAGACACATTGCAGCTACCACGTTGTGAGGAAGCCCAAGCAAGTCACATTAAGAGATCCTGGAAGATGAGACACCAAGTGAGAAGAGAGTGACCGAGGAGCCCCATGGCACCAGATGGGGGAGTGAAGACGCTCCTTTTGGAAGTGGATCCTCCACCTGCAGCTGCTCCAACTAATGCCACGCAGAGCACAACTTCGTCAGCCGTAAAATCATGAGATAGAAAAAAATGGTTGTTTCATGCCACTGAGGATTGGGATAGTTTGAGATGGGGTAAGAGCCAGATCATTCACCAAACATTCTCTGTGGTCTCAGCTGCGAGTCTCCTGAGCTCTCTTCTCAAAGTTCTCCTTCCCGACTTTCCACTGGTCTTTATTTCCATGTAAAAATGGCTCAGTCTAAATTTGTTTTTTTTTTTACCTAACTCTTTTTGAAAGACTATAGTCCCAGATTATTGCCCAGTTCTTTGGTTTATCAGACCATAAGCTCCTTTAGTCTGAGACTATGACTTACAGGGGTGTTGTGACAGCTGGAGGGGCCCTTGGCTATCACGGTGTTCAAAGCCCTCGTTTCCTAGTTGAGGCCCAGAGAGGTGCTGTGACTTCTCTGACATCACACCAGCAAATTGGAGAAAGACCAGCTCACACATTGAAAACCATGCCAGTAGGAACCATGACCCTCGGGATCAGATGTTGGTGTCTTAAAGCAGAGCACTCTCTGACAAATGCAGGGACAACTTTGGGGCCCTGACTTGATGTGGCGGGCAGTCAGTATGGTCCAGCGGAAAGAGAAATACATTCAGGTGAGTAAAACTGCCCAAGAGTTTTCCAAAGTCATGCCAGTTTGCATTCCCATCAGTCACGTTGCTCCACAACCTCACCATGTGGTATTCTCCACTTTTTTCAAATTATCCCTTCTGATGGGCATTTGTTGTACCTCGTAGTTTTAACTTGCATGTCCCTGATGACAAATTGCAGTAAACATTTGAGAAGCCCTGGCCTCAGGGATCCTTGAAGTTTTTCCAGGCCTCCCCAACTTTGCACGAGGCCCAGAGGTGGCTCTGGGGAATAGCTCTGCGGGGGTGGGGGTGGTTTGTGGGGACAGATGGGGGATGGAAGGGGAATAAATGCAGACTGAAGCAACCAGCAGGCAAATGGGAGGAAGGATGTGGCAACCATGGAGAAGCCCTGGGGAACCAGGTTCTGCTCTCCCAAACCCAAACAAAAGCTCTCTCCACACCCTCCAGCCTTCATTCCGCCATATTTGTTTCCATAACACGCATCACCCTCCTTGCCTATTATTTATTTGTTTGTCATTCGTTAATTCCCTGTTTCTTCCATCTTTCTGTTCGTTGCTGAGTGTTAGTGCCTACAGAAGTGCCTGGTACATAGGGGTGCTCATCAAATAAGTGTTGAACACATGCACCCACACTCATGCCACACCACCCCTGGGACAGAGGTGGGAAGGGCTTCGCTTCTGTCTTCCAGCCCTGGTCTGCCCCTTCACTATACACAAACACATTGACCTGGGCACACACACCAGGCCTCTCCCTTCCAACTTCCCTTCCTGTTTATTTTAATCTGAAATCTCAGAGTAGGGAGGTATGTGTGTGTGCATGTGTTCAGGAGGTAACAGAGAAAGCCCCATACCTGGTAGGGTCCAAAGATGGAACCAAGACCAGCACATTTTCCTATGACTGCAGCATTTCCTCCAGGAAGGAGAGGAGGAGGAGAAAGTAGAGGAAGAGCCAGCCAAGGCGGGGGAGGGCAGGGAGCTGGGCTGGGAGTTAGAAACTAGTCCTTGGACAGACTCTGACCCAGCAATGGAACATCACCCGCTAAAATAAGTACCCTGTGGCCCCGGCATCCTGGCCTCCAGCCCTGGCTGCCATCAGTTTGTTTTGGTTTCAAATAACTAGTATGAAGAGGGACAGACACGAGTCAGATCCTTGCCGGGGCGGGGCTCTGGAGGTGAAGCAGGCGGACGGTAGATGGCGAGTAGACGGGTAGACAAGACCCCAAGTCCTGAGAGGAGAAAGGAGGAGAGGAAAGGAGTTGGGGGACAGCCAGACACACCTCTCTTCCTTTCTTCAAAATGTGCCTTTCCTCTGGGGCAATCCGGAACCAGCCCCCACTTACCTCCCAGAGAGAGAAGACAACATTCCCCATCTACTCCACCCACCAAGAGCAACATGAGGGCATGACCTGCACACCCAGCCGGGAGAGAGGGGCACGTGGGCCTCCCAGCTGGGGTGGGGACGCCCACTAGGGTGAGGCTTCATCACCCAGCAGTGGCCTGAGCGGCTTGCAAATGGCCACCCACAATCTGCAGAGGGTGGCTTTGGAGGCTTCCCCACCTGTTCCTCCTGCATTCCCAGACCTCGCCTATTCCTTCTCCTATTCCTCCTCATTCTCTAACACACGCCACATGAATGTAGCAGTGGGACCAGTGGGGTCTTATACGGTTTCATAAAAATCCGCAGGTCTGAGGAGCAAACTCACTTGTGAGCACCGAGCTGTCTGTAGCGGGCTGGGCCTTCCTGAGCCATGGCTGACCCTTAAGGCAAGAGTGGCCAGGCCAGGCTAGCTGGATAGAAAGAAGCTGGCCTCCCAGCTCATTGCTCCAAACTCCAACCCTTTGCACAAATCTCCAGCCCTCTTCAGCCTGTCTGGTTTAGCCATCATCCTCACCCAGTCCAGCCCACCAGTAAGGACCCCTCTGCTACAGAAGCCCTGGCCTGTATACCTCAGGACTGTCTGCCATGTGCACCTCAGGACTGTCTGCCATGTGCACCTTGGGACTGTCTGCCATGTGCACCTCAGGACTGTCTGTCTGCCATGTGCACCTCAGGACTGTCTGTCAGCCATGTGCACCTCAGGACTGTCTTTCTGCCATGTGCACCTCAGGACTGTCTGCCATGTGCACCTCAGGACTGTCAGTCATGTGCACCTCAGGACTGTCTGTCTGCCATGTGCACCTCAGGACTGTCTGTCAGCCATGTGCACCTCAGGACTCTGTCTGCCATGTGCACCTCAGGACTGTCTGTCAGCCATGTGCACCTCAGGACTGTCTGCCATGTGCACCTCAGGACTGTCTGTCTGCCATGTGCACCTCAGGACTGTCTGCCATGTGCACCTCAGGACTGTCTGTCACCCATGTGCACCTCAGGACTGTCTGCCATGTGCACCTCAGGACTGTCTGCCATGTGCACCTCAGGAATGTCTGTCAGCCATGTGCACCTCAGGACTGTCTGTCAGCCATGTGCACCTCAGGACTGTCTGCCATGTGCACCTCAGGACTGTCTGTCAGCCATGTGCACCTCAGGACTGTCTGCCATGTGCACCTCAGGACTGTCTGCCATGTGCATCTCAGGACTGTCTGTCACCCATGTGCACCTCAGGACTGTCTGTCAGCCATGTGCACCTCAGGACTGTCTGCCATGTGCTTTGGCTTTCTCCCCTGAGTGTGGGTGAAAGCCAAAGCTCTTGGTCGGTGTGCCAGCCCAGGGTAGTCCTAGGTTTGGTGGGGATGAGGTTGCTTGCTTGGGGGTGTGACTGGCCAGCTGGCCCTATACAGAAAGCACCTTCCTTGCTGACAATGCCACCCTTCTGCAAACCCAGTTAGGTCCACCCCATCCGGTTCCCATGATCGGAGGGTCAGGGGTTGGGGTGGGGGCTCAGGCAGTCTGTGGGCCTTCAGTTGAACTATTCTGGAGGCTGCTCGCTCTGTTGGCCAGTCAGGCTATTTGGTCCCTTCCAGGCCTTGATCTCACCTTACTGAACCACCCTTGAGAGCTTGGGAACAAAACTAAACCCTGAATTGCCACAAGCCCAACCAAGTTAGCTGCTGGGAACAGGATTTCTGTGAACATAAATCTGTTCCGAGCAGAGCTGAGTTCTCTCTTGTTCTTCATCTGGAAGGAAAGTCCTCTTTCAAAGAAGTGCTGTGGCTGTGTAGACCCTAAACATCCTGCTGGTGCAAAAGCTCCTGGCCACCTGGGCAAACTTGAGGCCAAGGCACGCCCCTCCAGCCATCTCTGTGACTGTGGAGGGGAAGGAAGATGCCTCAAGAACACAGTTTTCCAGGGCCCTGCCCCTCTGGAGCCCCAGCTTAAGCTCCCAGGGAGCAAAGTCCAGGCCTGCTCCAGTCACGTAGCTGAGGGGCAACCTTCAGCTTTCAGCCTCAGCCTCACTCCCTAGAGAATCCAGAGTGGCCAGTGACATGACCTTACAGTGGTGCCAGCCAAACCTGTGACGATACAAAAGAAGTCAAACTGTGTAAAATGACTTAAAGAGGTTTACTCTGACCCAAGTTCGAGGACCACAGCCTGGAGCCACACCCAAGAAGCCTTGAGCAAGTGGAATTGCTATGGCTGGGTTACAGTTTGCCTTTATACTTTTCAGGGAGATGGGAATTACACATAGTCATAAATCAATGCATGGAAGGTGTACATTGATCTGGCCTGAAAAGATGGGACATTTCAAAGGCAGACAGGAGAGCTGTATGGGTTATAGATGTGTTTAAAGACTGTTTGACTTATATCTGGTTAAAGAAATGAAATTTTATATAAAAAACCTTGGAATGTTTTATAAGGAAGTCTGTTAATCAGAGATAAACCTGCCTTATACCCAGACTCAAGTGATTTGTCCTGCAAATTGGGGCCTGCTTATGTGGTTTAAGCTTTGCCTTACATAGCCGTAGGCCTGTTAATGAGTTACAAAGCAAATCTGCCAGGAGGGAGGGTGATGAGGCTCCTCCAGCCTCCCTTTTCACCCTTAACAACTCCGTTTTAGGGTATCACCTTGACCAAGAGGGGATCCATTCAGTCAGCTGGGAGGAGCTTAAGATTTTATTTTAGTTCGCCCCTGACACTCCAAGGAGGGCCAGTGTTATGGGTGTGAGGCGAGGCTGGGAAGGCATGGGAGAGTCGGGGATCCCAAACACAAAGCTGTTGATCAAATTGGCAGGAACCTCACCATGCTGGAGGCTGAGCCCTGGGTGCATTTAAGATGCCTGCTACTCCCAGACTCCCAGAAATGCTTGGGGTAGGGAGGCTTGAGGTAGTGGGCCACAAACCACAGCAAGCAGCTGGAGGCTTCAAAAAGCCTGCTTTTTTATATAAACCTGGCAGTTTGGGTGATAATGTCCTCGGCCTCATTGCTCCAAATCCCAGGTCAGGCTGGGGCCACTCGCAGCACAGAATCACTTGTAAGGTGACTGTCTGGATCTCCCCGTGGAACACACTGGCTAAGAGCCTAGAGTCAGAAGTCATCTACCACTTACACCACTTGGTGGCTGGGTGACCTCAGAAAATCTATTCAACCTCACTGAGCCTTGGTTTCCTGATCTATAAATTGGGGATGGGGGGATGACATTACTCATAGGTCACGAGAAGGTTGCAAAGATTAAATTACATAAAGTAAGCATTCTGTATATGTGTGTCTATTTTTATAGACACACACATATATAAAATGTGTGTGTATATAGAATATATATAGAATATATACTAAAACTTATATATCATATAATTTTTATGCTATATAATATGTATATCTTAGAATGAAGACAAAATTTTAGGGGTTGTTATTAGTTTAAATTTCCTGATAGGGACAGGGAGGATTGTGGCAGGAGGGAGACAGTGGATCTAAATTAAAGACAATTTCCCTCCTGGGGACGTGTGACAATTTCTGAAGGTATTTCTTGTTGCCACAACTTGGGTTGGAGTGAGGGGTGCTCTTGGCATCAGGTGGGCAGGGGCCAGGGATGCTGTTCAGCATCCTTCATTGCACCAGGCAGGACCCTCCCCCCAACATAGAGCTATGGGCACAAATGTCCAGGAGCCACAGGTGGGAGGTGATTCTGCAGGAGTAGGATGGGACCTGCAGTGAGCTGACAAAAGGGTGGCTTTGGGTTTGAGGAATAGCTGTTATCAGGAGGGCTGAGTGTTTGTGTTTCCAATGCCCTGTTATATAATGGGATGGCTCCTTGACCAGCCCTCGTAAACCAACCAGCTCTGAAGGTCACCATTGGAGGGACATGTGGCTGTGGTTTGAGTAACACAGAAGGAACAACCACAGTGAAACCTGGGGTTCTTCCTCTAACCAAGAATGGAGGGCCCTAGCTGGGTTTTAGCTCTGCCAGCACTAGGCCCCCTGCTGGCAGCTGGGGCATTGGGCCATCACTCGTGCACGTGTGCACTGATGCACTTAGCTGTCACGTGTACCATGCACCCAGAGTTTACATTCTTTAAGTGAAATCAGAGGTGGGTTTAACCCACCAACTGGCAGGACAGTGAGGAATCACTAGTCTTATAAAAACAGTTAAGTTCCTGTTGGCAGTCTCTTACTTTTTACAAATATAGTGCCCTATCTTCTTCTTGGTACACATGTGTGCATGCATGTGAGTGGATGCCCGTATGCTGGTGTTTCAGTGTGCACGTGTGTACACAGGTGAGGCATGTAAACTATGTAGACATGAAAAGCACCTGACTGGAAAGGACTCAGGTCTTGCTTCCAGCGTGCTAGTCTTGGCACTTCTGGAAAGTTCTGCGTGATGCTCTGCAAACCTTTCACCTCCTTGGAGCCCTGAGAAATGGAGGCACTGCACTGCGGAGCTCTTAAGAACACGGGTCCCTCCAAACTCTGAGTGTTTCTGAAGCCAGACCAGCAGCTTTCAGTTGCTTCACCCACATATTTTGTTCTCTGAGAATAAAAATTCTAATTGTCATCAGTTGGAATTCAAATCAAGCGTGCCTAAATGTTTTCAAAAATAGAAATTAAAAAATGGGGTAATTATTTTAGAAGAGTCTGTAAATCCTGGAATTCAACCTCCCATCACACATATTTCAAAATAATGGAATTCAGTTAACAAATGTGTTTGCTGCTGACTCTGGGGCACACTGGCAGTCTCGTACACAAATGTGCACAAGCATGTGCACACCCCCCGTGAGGCAGACCCTCACTCAGATATGCTTCCAAGTTCAATCAGTTCTATTCAGGGCCCAGAATTTTAAAATTCTTTTTTCCCTTTCTTCTTTCTCTTTCTGCCTTACTTCCCGATTTTCCTAGTGCCCCTGACGCAGGCCACAACCCCTCCAAACTGCACTGTCATAGCTCCTGGCCCGGCCCCTGGAGAGCATGTGACCTGGGTACACAAACTGGACATCGGTGACAGCTGGAGCCTGCTGTGCGGGTGGTGAGGTGACTCTTGTTGATGTAGGGCCTGTGTGGTGGCCCCTCCCGGCCAGCCTCTGTCCTGCCCTCGGGGCCTCTGGCATTATATTTAGTGTCATAGCCTGGCCCAACAGGATCAAGTGTCAAGTGTCTGTTGTGCCACACGTCCCAAGAAAGGACTGTTGGCATCCAAGGATGATCTCCAGGCCTTGGTGCCCAATGGGCTGGTTTCTGCCACAGATACTGTCTGGGGCAAGGGCTGCTGAGTGCCCCGAGGGGACGCCTATCTCGGGCTGTCATTGGTTGCTTTTTGCCCAGTCTTGTCGGTAGAGCCTGCAAGTCCTCTGTGTTCAGCCCCAAATTATTTGCCTTCCGTTGCCTTCATCCCCCTCAGCCTCCACCTCTGCTCTACCTGTCTGTCCAGCTGTAATGCTGGACCCTCCCGGACCTGGATACCCTCTCCCTCTGCCCGTATGGGGCCCTGAGAGCTGCCAGTGCTGGGTTGGTGGCACTGGGCCCAGCAGCCTGGTTCCCTCTTCACTCTTTGGAGTGGTGAGCAGGCTACTCAGTCCTCCACGCTTCACCTGTAATACAGGAGTCGCAACTGGAGTGCCTTGCTCACTGACCCACCAGTGTGAGGCTTAAATGAGGTAACACACTGACGAGGTGCAGGACTGTGGCTGCTTGAGGCAAGTGCTCAGTAAACGGAAACATTATTTTTGTCCTCAAGGCACAAATAAATGCCATCAGCACTGCTAAGAGCCAGAAGCAATGTCAGCTGCTGGAATGTACAACTCCTGCCACAGAATTTGCAGCCCCGCAGAGGGGGAGGGGCCTAGGATTAGGGAGGGGCAGGGCCAAAGGCGGGGCAGGAAGCACTGGGAGGAGGGGCGTGGCCAAAAGGAGGTGGAGGAGGGGCGTGGCCAGAAGGAGGTGCAGGAGGGAGCAGGTGGGAGAAAGAGCACGGCCAAGGGAGAAAGGTGGGACCAGGGAGAAAGGCAGGGGTCAAAGAGGAGTGGAGTGGTGTGTGGGAGGATGGATGGGTGAGGTTCAGGGGGAGGCACACTTCAGGCGAGGGGAGGCCTGCCGCACTCAAGCTGGAGAAGTGGGCAGGGCTGGAACAGGATTGCCTTTAGAGTCATGCTAAGGGGCTGGACTGTATCCTGGGTGAGGCAATGGGGGGTTAGGTATTGAAGCAGTTCAGAATTAGCAACATCTTTTCTTCCATTTCTACAGCCCAGTGCTGGACACCCAGGGAGGGGCTGGGGCTAAGGGGTTGCCTGTCTTTTTGGTGGAACACAATTGGACAAAAGTTTGTGCCAATGTGCCTCCCACAGCATTGGGGGCTTTAGCTCTACTCGATAGAGACCGAAGGCTCTGGACTCAGGGAGCAGAGCAGAGGGAGGGGGCATTGTGGCAGGTGACCCACCTGCCCTGCTGCAGTTCCCAGGATAGTCAGACTCCTGAAGGGTGGATGTTGCAGACGCCCACTTACCAGGGACAGGGGGGTTAGTAAGGGTGAGGACATGGTGGGCGGACAGGAGAACATAAGCCCTGAGAACTGGCAAAAATCTTGGGAGAAGCAGTGGATGCAGAAGGGTGAGAACCTGTGAGCTTAGAGCCAATTGGAGCAGACATGGAGGGGCCAGAGTTCCCCATGGACTTCTGGCCATGTGTGCTTGGGTTTGACTTTGTGCCTCTTGCTAAGTGGAAGCCCATGGAAGACCCGGGGAGCCCTGTGCAGAAAAATTCCTCTGTAAATATCATCAAGGGGTCAGGGCTCAAGAGGGAATAAAAAAGTCTGGTTTCCTTTTCCAATCCACGCTGGCTGCCCCACTGGTGGCCAGACCCATGCTCTGCCCCTCTGTGCTCAGCAAGCTGACCAGGGCATTGCCCAGGTTCCCTGCTTTCTGGCTTCTGACTGGGTCCAGCGAAAGGGAGACAATGGGGGTACCAGAGAGAGTGGACATTTATATCTCCAGCTCCTTCTCTGCTCTAGGTTCTGACAGGTTCATCCAAGGCTGCAGCTCCAGCTGTGCAGCTTCTTACCAGGCTCAGGGCATTATAATTCCTCCCTTGTCGGTTTGGCCCTGGAGCGGTGACAGTTTCTAATTGTTGCTGGATTCTGGACCCTCACTTTGTCTTAGTATCCTTGATGCTGCCCGCCAGCCCTGCCCCTTCATCAGCCTCTCTTAGGTGGCCCTTTTGCATGTGCTTGCTGTGCCCTGCAGGTAGGAGTATCAGATAACATATAGGATTCCCAGTTAAATTCAAATTTCAGAAAAACAAATAATACTCTTAGTATAAGTGTATTATAAATATCACATGGGATGTACTTACATGAAATAATTCATTACTATTTATCTTAAACTCAAATCCAACTGAGTGTCCTGTATTTTTCTTTCTACATCTGACAATTCTACTTTTAGAGTCCCAGATTGATACAGTATTGTCTCTCTCAGGTCATAGGGCATTTCCCGCTATCTTTAACTACATAAATAGGTCATTTGGAAACCCCCACACCCTGCCATGCAGAGGCAAGAGTTAGGGTCAGCTTTTTCATGTTGGAGCAGTAGGAGGCTTTCTTGGGAACAGGAACGATTAGCCTAAGGACATCCACCCTAAGGACCAGGGGATGAGGAGATTATTAAGACATCTCCCCAGTTGACTGGCATCACTCCCTGAAATATCCCCAGGACCATGGAGATAGGCATCCCAGGTCCCAGCTCTTATACCAGTCCTGGCCATTGACAGTGTCATGGCAGAGCCCTGACAGAGTTGGGATCTATTTCTGGAAATAGAAAGATCTGGAGACCTGTTGAGGATTGGCTTTGGAGTCAGATTGAATTCCTTTTCTGTCACTCTGAGCTTCAGTTTCTTCATCCATAAAATGGGACAGTCTCCAGTGAGATTAAGAGACATGCTTATGGCACTCAGACAGTAAGTAACAGTCAGAGTGGAATAGGAGTCTGCCCATTACCAAGGCCCAGTCTCTTGCCTTCTGAATTTGCCAAGATTTTCTGCTGTAACAAATAAACCCAAGACATACAACATATTGTGGCTCAAACACAATAGAAGTTTATTTCTCTCTCTTGAAAAATCTACACACTGCCATCATTCTTGATTGGAAAATGGATTTCCTTCCAGTGGTGATTCAAGGATGCAGGCTGCTTCTGTGGGTGGCTGTGCCATCTTAAAAACATGTTGCTTTCTCCAAGGTTGCAGCGTTCATCTCAGGTGACTTGTAAAAGGAAAGAGCATGTAAGGTGGCACATGGAAAACATTGATCATGTGGGCCCAGAAGTGTTAGATATTACCAACTCTCTCGTTATGCTGGCTGAAGTTTGGTCTCCTGGCCACCTCTAACATTGTCTCAGACAGGCTGAGAAAGCTTTTCCAGTTCTGTTCCCAGGAAGAAAAGCAAATGGATTTGGTGGCAGCCAGTGGATTCATCCATACCCCCTTTGCCTCTAGAGCTGACATCACTAATGACATTCAGGAAAATGTGCAAGGAGACCCCAGGAGAGGGAAATTCCTGATGGCCCTAAAGAAATGGTAAAGCGTCAGGCATTGTCTTAGTTTTAGCTCCCTAGAAACAGAACCTGAAACGAGGATTTGAATTATCATTAGTATTTGGAAAGAAATCCCATAAAACAGGGGAGGAATAGGGGAGTGAGATAGGGAAGAGAAGTCTGCTCTGAAAGAGCATATTCTCAAGTCAGCCACCACTGCAGGCAGCTGAAAAGTCCTGGGGTCAGTGTGAAACCAGAGCCCCAGAGTAGTCCCATCAAAGGAGGCAGGAGCTGGGGTATTGACACCCAGTTGGCGGTTGGGTACTGTTAACTTTCTGGCACTTGTGTCCTCCACATGTGGTAAAGGAGGATCGGGCAGGCAAGACAAGCAGGTGGAAGCTGGTGATGTGCATTGAGCTGTCTGGGTGAGGGCACGTGCATGGGAGGGACATTCAGTGTCCTCTACATTCTGCAAATGGGCAGAGGACACTCAGTTCCCTTTCTCAATGGGTTCCATGAAGGGATAGGGTAAGGGTCAACGCCCAACCTCTGACGGTGTCCGTCCTTTGTGCCCCTAGGTCTGATGGCTTCCAGGAACAGGGTCATAGAACTTTGAGGCCACTGTGCAGTCAAGGGGTGAGCACTTGATTTGGAGTCCACTGAGCTGAGTTGGAGCCCCAGGCTGGTGCTTACTGGCTCAAGACCTTGGCCAAGTCATCTCTTCCCAGGCTTAGCCCATTCTCTGTCCATTTCGTAACACTCACTGCATGCCCTCTGAATATGTGGTTGTGCACTATGCTGGCCCTGGAGATACAGCCACGGAGAGGGGTACCGTCTAGTCTGGTCTGTGCTGTCACTGCTCCAGGAAATGGTTAGGGGTCTATAAAAGCTGAGAGGAGGACTCCCAATCTAGTTGTGGGGATGGGGGGCCAAATTTTGTTCCTTTGAAGGATTCTTTCCTGAGCATTGAACCAGGCCCTGTGCCTGATGCAAGGGTACCTATGTTGGAGGTGTCCACACATTCCTATCTATAAAGTGGACATTCACCACACCCTCTTGCTGAGGTTGTAATGAGAATGAGATGAGGTCCAGACCACCTACCAAATTTGCAAGGCCTTGTGCAAAATGAAAATGCAGTCTGCTTATTCAGAAATTACCGAGAGTTTCAAGGTAGCAACAGCAGAGCATTAAACCAGGCACTTCTGAGTGGGCCACTGGGACCTGTGTACCTGCAGGTCCATAAGATCCTGATGCAAAAAGAGTTTGTAAACTGCAATGTCTGGGGTCCTTAAGAGAGATGGTGACTAGCTGAGGGCAGCAAGAACGAGAATGAACACGTGGGTGAATGGTGCCCACCCTAAGCAAAGTCAGACTCCAGAGAGTCACTGAGAGGTGTGACAGCTGCTGCAGATTCTGGGGAGTCCAAAAGACTGTCCTCAAAAATGACAAGCCATTTGCTTGACCTTGGCTGAGGCCCAGACACCCTGTGCCCAGGTCAGAGGCACTGCAGCCTTGGACCCAAGATGAGAATCATAGAATTTCAGGCTGCTTCTTGACCCACAGTGATGCCCAGACTGGGACGCCTGTTGGGGCCAGAGCATGCCTACCCAGATTCCTAGCTGCCCAGTTCCATGCCTCTCCCCAGGGCAAATGCTGCTCAGAGTGTGGTGCTCCTGTACCCACAGGAGTCATGGGGGCCCCGGCAAGCTCAGCTCCTCAAAACTTCACCCAGCTATGATTAATGTCCTGGCTTTGGAATACTTCGAATTGAGAGGTCAAATGATGGCCTTCAAACTCACCCTGATTTTGCTCCTTATGCCCAGCTAGATCGCCAGAGCCCCCAAGACCTAACCCCCAATTCTTAGTGGGTCTTTTAGGGTCTTTCCTGGACCAGCCCAAATGTGCTATAGATCAGAGTTCCTAGAAGAGAGGGGAACAACTGGGGTGTTTCTCAGGGTCTCATAAGGCTGAAGTCAAGACCTAGCTCTTATGTGGAGGCCCTGGGGAAAATTTTACTTCCAAACTTATTCAGGTTACTGGCAGAGTTTGGGTCCCTGTTCTCTTACTGACTTGGCGGGCAACTGTTCTCAGCTGCCAGCAGTTGCCCATGACCCTTGCTATCTCAGCAATGAGAACCCCCATTCTCTGTCACCACTGAATCCCTCTCATGCTTGGAATCTCTCAGACCTCCTCATCTGCTAGCAGCCAGAGAAAATCCTCTGCCTTTAAAGGGCTGGCATGTTTAGATTAGACCCATGAGTAATCGCCCTACCTGGAGGTCAACTGATTCCTAACCCTAATCACCTCTGCAATGAAAAGAAACATAAGTATCTCTAATTGTATCTGAAGCCCGTACACTGTACCCCATGACTGAATTATTGTACACAGCTATGATTCAATAAAAAAAAAAAAAGAAAGAAAGAAACATAACACAGGTGTGACCGCTCACATTCACAGCCCTAGGGACCCGGGGAAGTGCGGACCATCTGAGCACTGGCTGCCCTTTGCTCCCTGCCTCTCTCGGCTTTCTGAAGGAACCTGGTGTTCCTTCCTCACCGCAGCTCTCACTTGGTCTCCTTCACTGCGTTCTCACACTGTCAGCATTTTTAAAAACATTGGTACTCCCTTAAAAAAATGATAAGAGGGCTGGGTTCAGGCCACCCAAAGAGCTGGCAGAAGCCAACCTCTCTGCACCCTACTCCAAGGCAGCTTATTTCCCAGGGCTGGGGGCTGCTGCCTCCAAGGTCAGCGGACGGAATGACCACCAGCATCAGGTAAGTCCATGGGAGATTGTGGCAAGCTTTGAGTCACCCTCCTGTGGACTGTTTGGGGGCAGCTTTGACAGACAGGGCTGAAAGTAGGGGTGGGCAACCCAGACAAAACTGGCCCTTTTCCCAGCTTGTCTGGAGAGCATTCAGGAGGGTCTGGCCTTAACCAGAAATGGCTGTGGTCCAGAAAAAGGCCACAAAGACTGACCCTGGGAGTGGAGCCACACCAGGCAGGATAACAGTGACAAGAGTGATACCTTTTGAGCACATACTATGTGCCAGATGCTAAGTCAGTGGTTCTCAACCTTCCTAATGCCGTGGCCCTTTAATACAGTTCCTGTGGGTCATGACCCACAGGTTGAAAACCGCTAAGTGCTTTATGTATATCAGCTAATTTAATCTCCACAACAACTCTGGGACGTACTATTGTTAACCCCACTTGACAGAGGAAGAAACAGGCTCAGTGAGGTTAAGAGATTCATCCAAGGCCAAACAGCTCATGATGTGCAGTCTGCCCTTATATTCCTCTTGTGCCCAAACATGACTCTATCACCCCATGTGCCAACATTAAGAAAAAGTTTGTAAAAACAAGAGACTTTCCATGTGGAAATCGGGCTAGAGAAGGGACACTGGGGAGACATATTTGGCCTCAACCCAAGAAAGGGCAGATATTCTAGTGGTCAGAGTGGCCAAGAGGTGGATGACCCTATTGTGGGAGGGGCTGAGCTGCCTGTCACTGAACATAAGCCAGTGAAGAGGCCATTCTCACTTACTGAAGCCCTAGTAACGACAGACACTGTGCTGAGCACCTTACATGTCATCAGTAGGTCCTCGTGGCTCCATCACTTGGGTGCTACTGTCATCCCGAGCTTACAAATGAGGAAAACAAGGCTCAAGGAGATTAAGCGACTCATTTGGTTACACAGATAGTTAGTGGGGGAGTTGTGACTCCAACTCACAGCTGTGGCTCTGCAAAGCTCTGCTTGTAACTGTATATCAACTGAGTGCCTGCTGTGTATCCAGCATGATTCTAGACCCTGAGACTCCGATAGGGACAGTTTGGTCCCAGTCCTTGTCCTCATGGAGATCCAGTGGGGTGGGAGACAATCCAGAGTGGTGAGAACTAAAATAGAACCTCCCAAGGGTGTAATAATCAAGGGGAAGCTGGGACTGGGGTAATCGAAGGTGGTCAGGGAAGGCCAGTCTGGGGAGGTGGCTTCTGAGCTAAGCTCTGAACAGCAAGAGAGAGGGGACATTATGAACAGCTGAGATACTGGTGCTCTGGCGAGGGACCCGAGGCAGGGGTGGGGAACGAAAAAAGCCAAGGTAGGGGCCAGAGTGTGAGGGCCTCCTCAGCCGGGTTTGAACCTTCCTTCTTTATTTGGAGCAGTGGTGTGCTGCAGCCAGCTCACGAGAACCACCTGTTAAACCTGCAGGCCTCTTGCGAGCAGTTTGTTAAACTGCTAGTAGATTAAAATCAGCCATGGTGGGAATACTTCTACCACAGAAATTGGCAAATGCCATAAATCATGTGTTTTCTCTCTGGATGGCCGGAAGTGAAACGTTTACTTGCACATCAGTGGTTTCAGGCAGGGACATGGGGAGATTTGATTTTCTCTTTACGAAGTACTCTCTCTGGCTCGGCGATAGCACAGTGGTTATGGTGCCAGCCACACACACCTAGGCTGGTGGGTTCAAACCTGGCCCAGGCCAGCTAAACAAAAATGACAATTGCAACAAAAATATAGCTGGGCATTGTGGTGGGAATCTATAGTCCCAGCTACTTGGGAGGTTGAGACAGGAGAATTGCTTAAGCCCAAGAGTTTGAGGTTGCTGTGAGCTGTGATGCCACAGCACTCTACTGAGAGCAACATAGTAAGACTGTCTCAAAAAAAAAAAAAAAGTATTCTCTCTGGCTGCCGGCTGGAGGATGACCTGCAGGGCATATAAGAGACAGCAAGGCGGCCCTTCATTGCTGCAGCTGGAGAGAGATGGGTTGGACCAGTGTGGACAGCTGAGAGTAGATGGACTGGAAAGATTTTGGAGGCAGAATCAATGGCTTTGCTGAGCCAACTCCCATCACTGAGGTTCAGAGTAGGGTGGAAACACATGGCCTGAGCAAGAAGAGGCATGACTTGAGCCCAGGTCTGCCAGGTCCCTAGACTCATTTTGTTCCCTACTCTTCAGTGAGTCTTCCTGGGGAAGGTCAGGGTTCTGGGGCAAGAAGAAACAGTTAATAATGTCTCTGGCTGCTTCTCAGCTCTGCCTCCTGTGGTCTGAGCGGCCCATTCCCACACCTCTTTATGGGAGGGCAGTTCCTCTGAGATATTCCAGGGAGGTGGGGAACTGAGGAGAGAGGAGGCCCAGCCCCCATGGGGACTCTGAGACCATGACCAATGCCTCTTTCCTCCCTCCTAGGAAGGACAGCTGGGCCAAAGATGGCCTTGGAGCATCCCAGAACCTCCTTAAACATGACACCCCAGCTCTGAGAACTAGAGCCTTCCCTGGTACAGAGCAAGGGCGAGGGTGGGAG
The DNA here is from genome assembly GCA_963574655.1 of Perodicticus potto. Lineage (NCBI taxonomy): Eukaryota > Metazoa > Chordata > Mammalia > Primates > Lorisidae > Perodicticus > Perodicticus potto. The sequence goes on along the minus strand of CAUYRH010158521.1, from coordinate 56,116 downwards.
CACAGGGCTGTGGTACTGGGCCAGCTGGGGGCCTTGAAGGAGGGCACTCCTAGCACAGCTTCCTGGGTCCTGGGCTGCTCTGGGTTTTCCCTCCTCACACGCCAAGAACGGAGGGAAGGGATGGAGGGAGAGTGCTGGGATTCTCAGTGTGGAGAGGGAGCTAAGTAGTGCCAGGTCTTAGCAAAATGCAGGCAGAACTGATAGGCCAAGTTTGTCTTCTTTGCGCCTTCCCGTCCCTCAGGCTTCTCATCCCCTCCCTTTCTACCTTTGCCAACCTGTCAAACCCTAGCAGCCTGTGTTAGGAGAGACAGCTGGGACAGCAGGAAAGAAAACTAACACCCATTGAATACCTACTATGTGTCAGGCTCTGTGCTGCTTGCTTTCCTGAAGGTTCAGAACAGGTGTTCTCTCTTAAAGTGTTATGATTATTTAAAACTTTCTGCCATCCCTTGCTCCTAAAAAGAGGCCTAAAACATTTACTCCTATCCTTCCAAGTTTTCTTGTATGCACCTGCTCAGGTCGATTTTTTAAAAATGAGCTCATGCTAACTAAGAGTTCTACATGTATTATCTCATTTAATTCTAGGTGCTGTTATTATCCCCTCTTTGCATTTCAGGAAACTGAGGCTCACAGAAGGCATGTGTTTTTTCTGAGGTGACAGCGGTAGCCCTGCGCAGCTCCAGGGCCTCAGCCTCACTCTCTCAGTCCTGAGCTTCACCTCTAGCTGGGGAAGGGCTACAGGCTTTTTCTCTGTTGGGGGGATTGGGGCTGCCAAGCAGATGGGGTTGGAATTCTGGGGAGGTGCGTTGATCTGGCCCACCCTTATGCTGTGCCTGGTGACCCAAGCCCTAGGGGCAAATTCCAGCCCTAGGACTCCGGTTCAAGATTTTTGACAAAGGGGGTTCCATTGCCATTTGATAGCAGCTCTGCCTTGGAAGCCAGCTCCCAGCTCCAGGGCTCCCTGCCAGTTATAACACAGTGACTTCCCTTGGATTTATCTCACCCAAGGCCCAGGGGACAGAGGCTGGGCTGGGAGGTCAGAAACCCGGGCTCTTATCAGCAGAGTAACCTTGGAGCTCCTGTCTCTCTCTGCCAGGTCTTCTTTCTTAAGTTCCTTTCCGTCCCCATGTAAGCCTGCGAGTCTTCCCCTAATCAGGGAAGAGCAGGGCTGCAGCTGGCTAGGTGAGGCTAGTGGGGGAGGAGGAGGAAGAAGAGGAAAAGGAGGAAAGGAGGATGAAGAGGACTTTGTGGGTTGGGAAGAAGCAGGATGGAGTAAAATCACTAGGTCTGAAAACCCTAGAGCTGAATTCAGATCCCAGTTTGGGAACTGTGCAGCCACCCAGGGTCTATGCTTAGAGGAGTCACATTTGATTTTATATTCTGTTATTACATCTTGAAATTTTTTTTTTTTTTTTTTTTTTTGGAGACAGAGCCTCAAGCTGTCGCCCTGGGTAGAGTGCTGTGGCATCACAGCTCACAGCAACCTCCAACACCTGGGCTCAAGCGAGTCTCCTGCCTCTGCCTCCCAAGTAGCTGGGACTACAGGCACCTGCTACAACACCGGCTATGTTTTGGTTGCAGCCGTCATTGTTGTTTGGCGGGCCAGGGCTGGATTTGAACCAGCCAACTCAGGTGTATGTGGGTGGCGCCTTAGCCATTTGAGCCACAGGCACCCAGCCTGAAATTCTTAATAATTTTCATACAAGGGTCTTTCCTCTGCATTTTGCATTGAGCCCCACAAATCATGTAGCAGGCCCTGCTACCTTGTATTACCTGTGTCCTCTTGGGCAAGTTACTCCTCACAGACTTTCAGTTTTCTCATCTGCAAAGTAAAGCGATTGCTCTGCCACTTTGGAGAAGCATTCTGAGAATTAAATGAGAGGCTCCAGGTAAAAAACCAGGCAGTGGCACATCCACAATAGATGTCAATCCCTGGAAATTATGGCAGTCACTCTTCAGGGGCCGGGCAGGGAGAAATGTTTCCTGAGCAGCTATAGTTAGTGTCTCCCCCAGCTTGTCTGTGTGCTCTCTGGGCACATTATAGGACACTTCTGGCCAAAAATAAAATTCTCACTGGGAAGCAAATAGTTCCACCACCCTCACAAGCCTCCTGCCTGCGGCTTATATGGGGTCAAGGGGTTTAGGGCCTTAAACCTCCAGGAGGTGACGTTTTGGACTTTTTAGTCTGGGAAGGGAGAAGAGTCTGATGACCTTGTTCCAGCAGCTGCTTTCAGCCAGAGGAGGGTCCGGGTCTGTCCTTCCTAAATGTAAGCAGGATACCCCAAGGTGCTAACAGAGTCTCCCCAGAAGCAGCCTCCTGCTCCGTATCATGGCTTTTAGGAACCCCCTCCCATCAGGGCCCAGGACTGGCCAGGTCTCAGACCCAGCTTAACTAGGTTCCGGACGCGGACTGCCAAGCCACCTTGCTCAGGTCTCTTAGGTGCTGAGGGCTCTCTACTTTAGCTGGAGAGGGAGAGAGAGTCGTAGAGAGAATAAAGCCGACTTCTTAGAAAGATAGATCTTAGTCTCTAGCAGAGCTTAGTGATCTTCAGCAGAGAGACGCCGTGCTGGCATTCTGCAGTCAGGAAAGGAGACAGAGTAAGTGGATCCGTAATAGAATGCGCATGCTCCCGACTGCCTTCTCCTCCAGCCGAATATAAGGCTGATCTCAGTCTCTCAACACCACAGGTGTAGAGACTGCCAATTCACACTGCTCTCATCTCGCGAGCTCTCATGCTTGTTAGGAGCGCTAAATCCCTCTCCGTGCCCTTTCCACCCAGGTGTTCCATTACTGAGCAATACAGGTATTTCTTATAACTCTCACTCCTCCTAGCTATAGGCTAGGCATCCTCAAACTTTTTAAACAGGGGGCCAATTCACTGTCCCTCAGACTGTTGGAGGGCTGGACTATAGTTTAAAAAAAAAAAACTATTAACAAATTCCTATGCACACTGCACATATCTTATTTAGAAGTAAAAAATAAAACAGGAACAAATACAATTCACTCCAACTCATGTGGCCCGTGGGCCGTAGTCTGAGGACCCCTGCCATAGGGTATATGAGCTGCAGCTTCCAAATCTTACAACCCAACTTCCTGGATGGTTCTGGATCTTGACTCCCAGGATTAGCATCTCAGCTATTTTCTTTTTTGAAACAGAGTCTCCCTCTTTTGCTCTGGATCGAGTGCTGTGGTGCCATAGCTCACAGCAAACTGAAACTCTTCGTTTCAAATGCTCCTCTTGCCTCAGCCTCCCAAGTAGCTGGGACTATCGGCACCCATCACAAGGCCTGGCTAGTTTTCCATTTTTAGTAGAGACGGTGTCTGGCTCTTGCTCAAGCTGGTCTCGAACTCCTGAGCTCAGGCGATCCACCTGCCTCAGCCTCCCAGAGTGCTGGGATTATAGGCATGAGCCACCACACTTGGTCATCTTAGCTCTTTTCTAACAGTGAAACCTTGGGCAAGTTACTTAACCTCTCCAAATGTCAGTTTTCCCATCTGGAAAATAATGGCCTTGACCTCACGGCTGTGTAATGAAGACTAATTGCACCTTGCATGGTAACGCTTAAACCTGCTGCACAGAAATGAGCCACTCCAACTACAGGGCACCCTACCTGCCTCCCCTCCACTTTGAGCCAAAGAGAAAAAGTCAGAAAGTCTCATCTGACCAGGTCCCTCCTTCAGCTGAAACCCTTTGGGATAAAGTGCAACCTCCTTAGCTTGGCTACCCGGATTGTGCTGCTTAGCTTTCCTTATTCTCCTACTATCCCCTCGGGGGAACCTCTAGCCCCAGGGCAGGCTCTCAGAGTGTGATAGTCAGTCCAGTCAGGGTGGGCGATGACCCCAGCCCAGCTGACTGGACACCCTCTCTCGACACTTGGGAATGAAGAAGACCATAGAAAGAGGCTGGGGAGGATCCATCTTGGGGTGTGCCTCCCTGAGGTCCCATGGCTGCATCTCCAGGGCTACCCTGAGCCTGTCCTCTCTGAACCTGTGTCCTCTGACTCTGTGGCTCCCATGGATTCCCTTTTTGCTCAGAGAAGCCTGGTCAGTCTCTGTTGCTGCTCCTGCCAACAGCTTCTCTAGGCATGGCCTGAACCACTATCACCCTGACCTTCACCTTCTGATTTGAAGGCTCTACCTGAAGTTCTCACAGGTCATGCAGACTAGTCTGTGCTCTGAGCCTTTGTCCTTACTGTTCCTTCTGTCAGAATGCCTGTCCCACCTGCTCTTCACTCATTCTTCTTCTTCTTCTTTTTTTTTTTTGGAAACAGGGTCTTATTATATTGCGTAGTCAAGAATGCAGCAGTGCAATCACAGCAGACCACAGCTTCCAACTCTTGGGCTCAAGCAATCACCCTGCCTCAGCCTCCCAAAGTTCTTCCACTCCAGGTGCCCCCCACTATGCCTGACTCCTCACTCATATCTTCGTGAACCACCTCAGATACGGTCAATTCTGGGAACTCTCCCCAGCCCCCAGCCCCCAGCCCCAGCCTGCATCTGACCCTCGTTTGGGAAGCCCCAGCCCCTGGGCTGCTCTCCCTCTGCATCCCTCTCCTTCCCTGGTCTGAACCCCAGGCCAGACCGTTCTCAGCTGTGCTCAACAAATGGGTGATGGGCTCTCAGACCACATAGAGGAAGCTCTGAGGCACTTTCTCAGGGACCCCTGGGCTGGCAGAGACTGATTCAATTGCCACAAGTGAGGGGTAGAGAGGGGAACTGATGAGAAGTGGGAGATGGAGAGAGAGAGGCTGTTCCAGCTAGCAGTAAGTCCAGCCCTCTGGACCCCGATCCACCCCTGGTCCTTTTTCCAGCCCCTCTCATAGCCCCTTTCCTTCCTGACTCCAGACACATCCCCAACCCCCACCCTGGCTTCTCTCCCAGGCTCCCAGCTCCACCTCCACCTTCCCCCTCACCATGGTCTCTGCTGACCTCCAGCATTCTTTCCAGCAGAGTCTACCCTGAACTGTGGCCCCTGGGCTGCCATCTGAGGGGGCTGTGGCTCCAACCTAGAGGAAGCCTTCGGGTGGAGGTGGGCTGGGCTAGCCAGCAGGGCCATGTTGGTGTGGGGTGTCAGGAGTGGACACCAGGCCTAGTGGCCCCACCCCACCCCTTTGACACATGTCCAGAAGACACAGCAGTAGATTCAGGGCTAAGTCACAGGCAGAGGCAGTGCCCATACCTGGATTCTTGAACTTACATGTTCTGTACTGGGCCAGGCTGGGCTAAGCCACGAGTGGGGCAGAGCCTTCAGGTTTTCATGAGGAAATTCCTGAGCCACAGCCACCGAAATCAAGTAAGTGTGATGTGGGAGGAAGGGAGAGTCCCAGGATGTGGGATATGGGCAGCCTACAAAATGAGAACATCAGGGACAATCCTCACCCTGACTACAGATGACCAGCCTCGAAAGAAAGGACAAAACCAGCCCACATCTCCCATAGACCCTTTCCAGTGACTTTCTTCCCCTCTTTGTCGCAAGAACTGACCCAGGAAGGTGAGGATGGGAGGGTTGTGGACCATGGAGAATCTGGTCCTCCACTCATGGGTGGATCCTGCAGTGGATACAGCATGAAGACAGCCACCAGTATGTGATGTCATAGCCTGGTGCTGCTGCTTTGTGCTCTTGAGCTGTGGGTGAGTTGATGGAGCCCCTTCTCCTCCTAGGGGCCCAAATATTCATGCCTGAGAAGTGGGCTAGGAGGTTGACCATGCAGCCCCCCCACTTTTTTTCCTGCTGCCTTCATGCACTGGGGATGGTCCAGCTGATGGTCAATGACCATCATACTTACATACCTGTGAACTATTTGCAAGTCTGTGTTGAAGCTACCTGTTAACTAGGCCATTGTCAGGGTCCTGCCCCAGGGGCAGGGTCTGCTAAGACCTGTGGAACTGGTGCAACCAACTGAAGAAATATAAAGTTAGGAATGACGATAAAGAAAGAGACATGAGACACAGAATAGAATTTTCAAAGGGGACCAGCACCCATTTGTGGGCTCTGATGAGTGGCTCCGAGTCTCTGTTCCACTGAGCTTTTATTGACATCTGTCTGCCCAGGTGGTAAGCTGAGGGAGGGAACAAAGACACCAGCAGTTTCTCTAAGTGAGCCTTTGTAACTCCTATTGTTATTATTATTAACTTTAAGGATTTGAGCGGTTTTGAGGAATCTGAAACTTGAGTCTTATGTGGGGAAGCCTCCTGTCTGGAGTCACACACACAGATTTAATCTCCTTTGATGAATTGGTGGGAGAGAGGCATTTTCCTCTCATCACCACCACAGAGGATTTTCCTCTGCGATAAGGGATGTAAGACCTCCTGTCCATATCTCAGGGCTCAAGCTGTTCCCTTGGTCTTTGCTCCAGTCAAATGTAAATCTCCACAAAGGGTATCTGCTTTGTCTGTTGAATGGGCAGGGAGCAACCTAGAAGATGTTATCTTTTTCTAGGACTTACCACATTCTCTTCTATGGCCATTATTTTCCTCAGAGTGTTCCCAGACTCAGCATGGGTATTTGTGTAACCTGTATCCCCAATAAGCCAGAGTTTCAGGAAAGGCCAAAACTTGTTCAGATAAAAAATTTAGCAAAGGATGGGTGGCACCTGTGGCTCAGTGAGTAGGGTGCTGGCCCCATATACCGAGGGTGGCGGGTTCAAACCCGGCCCCAGCCAAACTGCAACAAAAAAATAGCCGGGCATTGTGGCAGGTGCCTGTAGTCCCAGCTACTCATGAGGCTGAGGCAAGAGAATCACCTAAGCCCAGGAGATGGAGGTTGCTGTGAGCTGTGATATCATTGCACTCTACCAAGGGCGATAAAGTGAGACTCTGTCTCAAAAAAAAAAAAAAAAAGCTGGGCGTTTTGGCAGGTACCTGTAGTCCCAGCTACTTGGGGGGGCTGATGCAAGAGAATTGCCTAAGTCCAGGAGTTAGTTTGCTGTGAGCTGTGACACCACGGCACTTTACCAAGGGTGATAAAATGAGACTCTGTTTCGACAAAAAAAGAAAATTTAGCGATGTAGCAATGGCTGACTTAAAGGTAAACTAGCTGACTTTTCCTTGTCCTGACTCCCTCAGCTTACTTTTTAATTTTCCCTTTGTCTGGGGGTGCCCTCTCCTGCCAAGAATGGGATCTTCAGGCCCCATTCTGCCTGCAGGCCATCTTTCTAGCTTGACCTTGAGTTTGTTCAGAGCATCTCAGTCTTTAGCTCTGTCAGCTCTCTGTAAGCTCAAAGCATGTGATGTTGGTTAAATGAATACATACATGGAGGGTGGGCCAGTGGGGAGAGATGATGATGAAGGTGCCTCCCTGTGGATGCTGCTTTCTGAGTTAGCCCCAGCTCTGACCCCTTGACTCCATCCTGAATCATTGTTGGATACACTTGTTGGAAAACTTAAAGCTGATGAGATTATACCAGCTATGGATAGCAAGGGCAAGAGAATGGCACCCTCAACCCCTCCAAAACTGGGGCTGCAGCCCAAAGACTGTGGACTTTGGATTTAATGAGCCCCATGTCCAAATCCAGTCCTGCTGTGTAACCCTGAGCGGGTCACAGCCCCTCTCTGATCCCATTTCCTTTTCGGGAAGGTGGGAATGTTAGTCCAGGCTTCTGAATATCATTGGGAGGATCGGAAGAGAAAGCCACTGTGGTGATTGTCCTGTGTCAGTCCATATTCCTCCTGCTGGCTCACATGGCTTTTGACCTCCAGCCTGACCTGGGATAGTGAGGTGCAACAGCCATGGGCATAGGCCAGGAAGCTGAGGTAATCAACCCTGGCAATAGGAATGGGCCTTGTAGGTGCTGATATGGGAACTCTGTCAGCTCCAGGCCAAGTACAAGTTGTTGTAGGCTGTACTGTGCCCTGGCCCTGGTCCTAGTCCAGAGCCACACGTGTTGGGCTAAGTGGCTAGGACTGAGAAAAAATGCTGCAAAGAGGCCAGGCTGGAGGGTGGGCAAAGAGGGGAGAGCTACCTAGAAGCAAATCAGGATGGTGGGAGCCAGGCGGTTGTGGCGGGGAGATGAGGAGCATGGCTACCATCTTTGACCTCAGCACAGGCCCTGTGCAGGCTGAGCTTCCAAGGAAGGAAAAAGGGCTGTGGGTGGCCATCCCTCTGCCCTGCCAGCTCTCTGAAGTCAGTCTACCCCTGGCTCTCAGTGGGGACACTAGGTCCTTGCCCCACCTAGGGGGCACTACATTTCAGGCTACCCACAAAAGCCTGAATTAGATGCAACAGGATATATCTGTGCCCTTTGAATAGATTCTCAAAGGACTTCCAGATCCCAGTAAGGTTTATCATTGCTGTGGCTCAGAGGGCCCCACGTGGTATTTACAGGAAAGATGTTTTTTTTCTCCATCTTCGAGGCCCAGATAGATGAGAGAATGGGCCCAGGGAGGCAGAGTGGTTTGCCCTGGGCCACTCAGCAGTTGCTCAGAGATCCCCAGCACATCCCACATTGGCATAGTCAGAGAGGGAGTGGGTGGGCTCTACCAACTGGCCAGGCCAGGCCCCGCCCTTCCCTCTGCCTTTGGGGGACCTTGACTGGGCCCAGAGTGAGTGACTTGTTGGAGACTTGCTTAGGGGTTACGTGTGGCTGGGCAACAGCATGTAGCCCTCCGAAAGTCAGGATAGAGCACTCAGTGTATCTACATGTGGCACCAGCCAGCCTATGAGGGAGCGTCTCTCCTTCCCCCATTACAGATGGGCATCCCAGGCACAGAGAGGTGAAGCACCTGGCCAGGGAGGCCAGCTAGTAAGGGTGGTCTGTCTCCCATGAGGGACTCAGCCACCACTGCTCAGCCTCCAGGAGAGGCACCATAGCCTCTGGAGCCAGAAAGACCCAGTGCTCACCCTCCCTGGGGCCCCTTTTTGCTACCTGACCACTGGCATTTATTTAACCAGTGGCTCAGATGGCTCAGCAATAAAATGGGTGGCTGATAAAGTTTAAGTGGCCAGTCCAGCACAGGTCTGCACAGAGAGCCCACAGAGAGTGGCCCTCGTTGGGTTCCTGGGTGATGGGAGATCCTCTAAGCCTTGTCCTCATGTCTGGCTCTACAGACAGAGGAAGCTGAGGAGCAAGGTTGAGAAGACAAGCTTTTTGAAGAATATCTGATTAAAGTCCTTGAAGAAATCCCAAAGGGTATGCATGCAGCCTCCTCAGGAAGCCTGTCCTCTCCTGTGGCCACCATGGGACTAAAAGATGGCATGTGATCTCACCGAACCTTGAGTTGCTCATCTGCAGAATGAGACCACAAAGGCCAATAGGAAGAGGGCACAGGTGGCCCAATCAGACTGCCTGGTCCTGATCTTGGCCTCACTATTACTAATGGTATAGCCTCTGACAAATTCTCAAAGTCTTGATTTTCTTATCTGTGCAATGGAAACAGCAATAGTTATGTGGGTCAGAGGAACCCATCTTTTATGAACATGTAGCACAGGGTCTGCCATTCACCTAACACCCAGTAAATGTTAGCCTTGTTATTATTATTTTGTTTGTCTTTGGTTTTGTGTTTTTGTTTTGCTATTATTAACAAAGAGTACACGGACATCTGCAGTGGGTGTTTGCTTGGTGTTTTATTTTACCACAATTTATACCAGAATCCACTGTCATATGTGTAAATACTGGAAACTCACTGGAAATGGGATGGGATGACAAACACACATATTTATTATCACTTTTATTATTTCAACATCATCAACGATGAAAAATAAATATTACCATTTATTATTTACTCTGTGTTAAGCTCTCTAGTAAATCTTTTACCGATCCTATGAGCTTTGGAGTGCTGTTATCCAGGGTCAGAGTTATAAAAAATTTACCCAAGGTTGTCCAGCCAGGAAAAGGTGAGGGTAGGGCTCAGACTCCGGTCTGTCTGACTTCACAGCCACTGTGCTAAGTGCTATAATGAAGGCACTGATGAGGAACTACCGCAGCCCTGACATTTCTGCCCTGGAGGTCAGGGAAGGCTTCATGGAGGAGGTGACATCTCATAGTTCTCCAATAAGCTCGGCAAAGGGGAGCAGAAGTACAGGCAGAGGCAGGGCACAAACGTGGGCTGGAGCCCTGCCCTGCAGAGTGGGCTTGAGTGGTGAGCTTCAGGGGTTGCTAAGAGATGTGGCTGGGAGATAGGGTGACACAGAAGGGCCTTGAGCACTGAGCCAAATGGGGTCAGGGCCCAGGTAGAACTTGAAGCAGACCTGGTGCCCTGTGCTGCTCTAGGTAGCCTCCTAGTTTGGGGCCTTCCTAATTCAACCCTGTTCAACCCATCCAGAATGAATGAGCCCCAGGGCATGGGACTGGCTCACTCAGGACAGGAGCAATCCCTATCCTCTTCTCAAGCCCCTCCAGTCAGCCGTTTCTCCCCAGGGTTAGTCTCCTGTCTCACTCAAGGGTTTCCACCCAGAATCCCTGTCCTCAGCCACTAGATGACCTTTGGAACACTGAGGAGGCAGGAGGTGGATACTGGGGCCCTGGGAGCTACGGGCCCAGCCCTCCTGTCTCAGAGGAAGCCTGGCTTGGGTTGCCTGGTGCCTCTCAATGCTGAAATGGATGACAGCAGTGGTATCATCCATCTTTCTAGCATTGGCCACCATAAGAAGCTGCCCACCCAGCCCGCCATAGCACTGTCCCCACAGGCTACATGGGGACAACAAGAATTGGAGGTAGCCCCAGTGGAGGCCATGAAGGAGTACTCCAGGAAGCTCTTCACAGCCAGCCAGGACATCTATGCACCTGGAGGCCTTCTCCCAGGTGAGCCAAACAGTCCACAGAGCCTGGAGCCTCTAGAGGAGGGCCACAGGGTATAGCCAGTAATAGCTGGCACAGGGGAGCAGAAGGGCCCTGTCCTCTGCACCCCCAGGAAGGCCTAGAGCATGGTGTGCTGTGGAGAAGTTCCAGGTGGGGCTGCTGCACCAGAGCCACCTTCTGCATCCACTTTCTCTCCCCTTCTACTAGCTGACTCAGAGTTTCTCCCAAGGCTCAGCTTGTGCTTACCTGGTCTGCACAGTAGAAAAGCCATGAGTTCTGGATTCAGAGAAACTGGGGTTCAAATCCCAGCACAGCCACTGACTAACTGTGTAACTGGTTTATACCCTCTCTGAGCCTCAGTTTCTTTACCTGTCAGACACAGGCAACACCCCTTAGCTGCTAGGGTTCTTGTGAAACCCCAAGCACAAACTGTCTCAAAGCAGTGCCTGAGGACGCCATTCCCCGTCCACTCCTTATGGTTATTTCATAATAAACATAACTTTCGGCAGGAGGGGTGGGCATTCCAGGTGGAGGACCCTGCCCTGGTAAAGGCATGGCGTCATGAACAGGTGCTGCCCCTGGGACCTGACAGGTGGGTTGGTTCATGGTTAAGGGCCCCTTGCCTGACTTTTGAAGAGAGCATCTGCCCCCTAGTGGCAGAGCTGCAAACTTACACCACTTTGTCCCTGTCCCTGTGGAGGACCCGGTCCCCTGATGTGCCAGGCACTGTGACAGCACTTTACATGCTTTATCTCATTTAAATTTCACTCTAGCACCTCAGGGTAGGGGCTGTTATTTTCAGGACTTGGAAAAGGGCAGGCGAGGCTCAGCTGTGCTGATCTTCCTGTTTTCAAGGTGAAGGAAGGAAGGCTGGGGAAGTGAAGCCCCTTGGGTGTGCTCCTTGTCTTTCAAATTTGCATCCGACTGGGCTTTTGGCATTGGCAGGTGTAGGCCCAATAATGCCCTTCGCAGACTTGCTCCTGGGGTCCCCCCAGCAGCCCCAGAAGTGGAAGGGCACAGACCATCAGCTCTAGTTACCGGGAGGCGCTGGCGCTTTGAGGCCGGGTAAGGATTCAAATCTTAGTGGACTGGACACTCCCGCTCCTGCATATCCTGGAGCCTCCAGCGGCCCTGCCTGCCCAGAACTCACTACCTCCAATCCCCATGATTGCATAGAACAGACCATCTGAGCAGTGAGCACTGAGAACCAGGCCCAAGTGCAGATGCCTACAGGGTTTGCTGCACTGAGATGACCTGACCCCTTCTTCCCACAGCCTCGAGACCCCAATACATCAGCTGCAGAAGTGTCACTGCAAGCAGCAGCAGCCTCAGCAGTTGAAACAAGGTATCATCGACTAGAAAGATACCAGCTTTAACATCTGTGCACACACACATTCCCGGGCAGCTATGTGAATCCAGTCTGCGGGCCTGGGGTGGGTTCTGGGGCCTGCGGGGCTGCCGCCTCCTTGACCATCATCACCCTCAGCACAGACAGACACAAGAACACAGTTATGCAGAGACACACACAAATAGTACACAGACACAAATGGTTACACACAGACACAGGGAGACACATAGTTACACAGACAGGCGCATACACAGACACTCAGACATACACAGATACACATACAGACACACAGACACATCACCTTTCTCGGTGACTCTTTGCTGTCAAGGTCCTTCTCTAAGATGAGCAGATGTTACTTTACAGATGGGAAAACTGAGGCCCAGGTAGTGAGGGACCAATCCCAGGGCCCGGCATTGTGCTGAGCACTCAGTCCTTATAGTATAATGTTTGTGGTTAATAATAAAATTATAGCATTTAAGTGAATGGTTATTATGCAATATCTTTGGTAATCCTGATGTCTCTGACCATTCACAGGGCCTGGCCAGAAGTAGGCACATCTAAATTTTGCTTAATTTTACCCACACCGATTTTATAGATGAGAAAATTGAAAATCAAAAGGAATAAGTCACAACAAAAGTTCATGACCAGAGCCCAGGATTTGCAGACTTAAGCTCTTGGACTGCCTCTTCCTGGCCTTGGGAATGTGGTCTAGTTACCCCTGGGATCCAGTTTCTCACTGGAGTGAACAATCAATGTTCTCCTGGCCTCAGGGATTGCTAGGAAGACACTTGGGACCAAGGTGGGTCACAGGGCTATACTGGGCACACTCTCCCTGGGCAGGATGAGGTCATGGGGGTAAATGTAGAACTTTCTCAGGCCTTGTGGGACCTGAGTGTGGAAGGCATGAGGGCTGGGAGCTGTCAGCTGAGAGAGGGAGCTGGATTTACCAGTTTATAGATCTCCTTCCAGGTCTTCCTCTCTGAGCTCAGAGACAAGGCTGCCACAGCAGACCAGGACCCTCCAGAGCTCCAGAAGCTTCCTGGAGTCCAGAGCTCCAGGGCTTCCTGGAATAAGGCTCATGGGGTTCCTCATTACCCCTTCCCAGCCCCTCTTTCCCACTCAGGTGTGAACACCAGAGCCTCTATCCAGGAAGCCTTCAGAAAGGAATTAGTGTAGCTTCCCTCTTTTCATGGGAGAACACTTGGGCCCTGACCTGGGGTGGAACTCATTCAAGCCCCTGGGAGGGGCATATAGACCAGGATGAGATGGAGGCTCTTGGCTCTAGGGCATTTCTCTGGCCTGAGTGAACAAGGGGCAGGAACAAGGAGGTGGGGTGTACATAGCCAGAGTCACTGCTTTTCATCCCCCTGAAGAATAAGCTGCTCAGCTACATGCAAATGGCTATTCACAACATGGCCCAGCAGTGCTGCCTCTCTGCCCATGGTATGCCCAAGAGCATGGGGCTCTCCTGTAAGCTCCATCTGATAAAGGCAAGGACAAATGGATCGTCATGAAGCTTCTAACTGCCCCAGGATGGCCTCCAACCTGAGCCAAACTTGGGCTTTAGCTCAGGCTGCATTTGTGTGTAGCCATCCCATGAGGCCTTCTTTCTATAGCTACAAGGACACCTGGTGTAATAGGGTATCAGGACCTCCATTAGGCTCTCAACAGACTTGAGCATCCCTTAGGTGAAGGGGTTAGGGTTGGGGTGCAGAGAGGAACTTCTGCCCTGCCTAGTAGCTCCACACTGACACATCCCCTGCACACACACACAGTGTGCACGCTCAGATGGACATTCATGTGTGCTCTTTGCACACCAGCAGTACGCAAGAGACATGCACAGCCATGCCTGCAAATGAGCACACAAACATCAACTTGCACACACAAAGTCACATAGCAGCATGGTCACACATTTACACACAAGAGCATTCTGAGGGAGCCTTCTGTGCAGGGTCCTCAACTTAAACTTCAGACTCTTGGTCAAGTCCACTGAGCTTCCTCCTCAAGGTTCCCACTAGAACCACACCCTCTATTAGTCAGGATGCTGTTGCTTCAGTAGCTAAAACTGTGATCAGATTAGCTTTGACTGACAACAGAGCACGTGTTTTTATTTTTATTCATGTATTTATTTATTTATTTATTTTTTGAGAGAGTCTCACTCAGTGCCTTGGGTAGAGTGCCATAGCTTCACAGCAACCTTAAACTCTTGGGCTCAAGTGATCCTCTTGCCTCAGCCTCCTGAGTAGCTGGGAGTACAGGCACCCACTACAATGCCTGGCTAGTTTTTCTGCTTTTACTAGAGACAGGGGTCTCACTTTTGCTCAGCCTATCTCAAACTCTTGAGTTCAGCGATCCTCCCACCTCGGCCTTCCAGAGTGCTAAGATGAACATGTCTTTTTAAAATAACTTTGAGATATGGTCCAGATACCACAAAATTTGTCCATTTAAAGTGTACAGTGCAATGTTTTTGGTATAGTCAGAATAGCACAACCATCACTGCTATCTAATTCAAGAATTTTTCATTACCATGGAAAGATACATTTTATGCCTGGCTTCTTTCATTATCCTAATGTTTTCAAGATTTATCTGTCAGTGATTTTCAACCAGTGCACTACTGCTGTGCTGTGAGAGGATCTTACGTGTGCCACGAAAACTTTTAAAGATCATTAATTAAATTATTTTAAGAAGTTCAAAACACTGTATTTTTTTTTTACTTTTTTTTTGATCAACATAATTTAAGTATGCCGCATAAGTTTAACTATAGGTTCAAGTGTGCCGTGAGATAAAGAAGTCGAAAATACACATCTATGTGGTAGCATAAATCAATACTTTATTCTTTTTTATGGCTATTATCCCATGGTATGGAAATACCACCTTTTATTTATTCATTCATCAGTTGATGGACATCTGGGTTATTTCCATTTTTTTTTTTAAGATCAGATTACAGAATGGTTTATTGAATCAAGATATTAACAAATGGATTTTCAAAGCAAAATCATTTCTGGGGCTACAGTTTGCTGTATAAAAGGCTCCATCAAGGAATATATGTACATTCCCTTTGATCCAAGTACAGTGAAAGCCCTTAGCAGCCAAATGGAAATCTTAAGGAGGAGGGAAAGCAGAGTTGGAACTAAGACCTAGACTAGACCGACCCTGCAGAAAGCTACAATGGGGGGATCCAGTAAGCTGCTCCACTCCAGTTCTCTTGATTCTGCTTACATCTAGATCATCTCAACATAGGCCAAATAGCAGAAGATTCGCCACTGATTCACATCGCAAATTTAGCAAAATGAACATGCAAAGAGTTACAATAGAACTAACTCTCACAAGTCTGAGAACTTTCTATGTAATCTACAGAAATTTTTAAGAAAAAATAAATGAGCTTTTGTTGTTTTATACCCACACAGTCTGGCCTAGGGTTGTACTGCTATGAATTCAGTTTTAACAGGAACAGAAGTCTCCAGATACTCTGGATGAGAAATCGTGAGATTAGATGATTGCCTTTTCAGTTGCAGAAACTGGGTATGACTTTGCTTAATGAAAGTCCTTATGGTGTTTCATTTTCTGCCTTTGTAAAATAAAATCAGTGATTCGACTCACTTTGACGTTTCTCCAGTGTTCTCCATGACTGTGGTAGGCACTGGTGTTGCTTGTCTCTACCAGGTTGATAGCACCTACGAAATGGGCTGGAAATAAATAGGTAGGTATCACATAACAAATATCCCCATTCAGACAAAATGACCTGTGACCAGGACCACAGGGCTCTTCATGATCTGTTGGCATCTTAATTTTTAAATTGTCTCATTCTTGGTCAAAAATTAGGGTCGAAAAACAGCACCTCTGTTCCTTGAAGGCCACTTACTCTTGACCTAAGCACAAAGACTTTGTAACAGAAATCTCAATCTACAGCTTCCAATTACCACAGGTGTAATACCAAGGTCTTCTCCCAAATCCAATTGCTCTTTCTCAAAAGTTATCTTGGTATGGAATATCACATCAATTACAGCCACCTCAGAAATGGTCTGTCTGGCAAGAAAGTGACACACAAGGTTTAAACCCACAATTCCACTCCTGCTTTATTTAGCTCCCATAAACTCCTCCATTTTTTTTTTTTAAAGATAGAGTCCTGCTCTGTTTTCCAGGAGTGTGGTGGCATGGTCATTGTTCACTGCAGCCTTAAACTCCTTGGGTTCAAACGATTCTTCCACCTCAGGCTTCTGAGTAGCTGCAACAACAGGTGTGAACTACCATACCTGGATAATTTTAAAAAAAAGTTTTCTTAGAGTCAGAGTCTCACTATGTTGCTTAAGCTGATCTCCAACTCCTAGTCTCAAGTGATTCTCCCAACTCAGCCTCCCAAAGTACTGGGATTATAGGTATGAGCCACCACTCCTTGGCTATTTCCATTTTTTAGCTATTATGGATAATGCTATGAACATTCATGTACAAGTTTTTATGCAGACAAACATAGTATATATTTTCAATTATCTTGAGCACTGAAGTGGAATTACTGAGTCTGATAACTCTATGTTTAACTTTTTGAGGAGTGCCATACTGTTTTCCAAAGTGACTGCACAGGGCGGTGCCTGTGGCTCAGTGGGTAGGGCGCTGGCCCCATATACCAAGGGTGGCGGGTTCAAACCCGACCCTGGCCAAACTGCAACAAATAAATAGCTGGGCGTTCTGGGGGGCACCTGTAGTCCCAGCTCCTGGGGAGGCTGAGGCAAGAGAATCGCCTACAGCCCAGGAGTTGGAGGTTGCTGTGAGCTGTGATGCCACAGCACTCTACCCAGGGTGATAATGTGAGACTCTCTCTAAAAAAAAAAAAACCAAAAAACAAAGTGGTTGCAAATCCCACCGTGGGTGTATGCAGGTTCCAATTTCTCCATATCCTTGTTAACACTTGGCATTGTTTACCTTTTGTTGTAGCCATCCTAGTGGGTGTGAAGTGGCTTCTATTGTGATTTGCATTTCTCTAGGGACTAACGATGGACATTTTTTCATGTGCTCATCGGTCATATGTGTATCTTTTTAATTGTCTACTAAAATCTTTTGCTCATTTCAAAAATAGAGTTATTTGCCTTCTAATAATTGTTAAGAAATCTTCATAATCTGGGTAAAAGTTCCTTATTAAATAGATGATTTGCAATTTTTTCCCCCAATCTGCAAGTTCATTTTTTACTTTCTTGATGATGTCCTTTGATGCACAACAGTTTTTTAATTTTGATAAAATCCAACATTTTTACTTTGGTTGTTCGCACTTACTTGTGCTATCGGTATTACATCTAAGAAATCATTGCCAAATCCAAGGTCATGAATATTTATGCCTGTTTTCTTATGAGAAATTCATAGTTTTAACTCTACTATTTAGATCTATGATCCATTTTTAGTTACACTTTTACATGGTATAAAGTAGAGGTCCAACTTCATTCTTTTGCATGAGAATATCCAGATGCCTGGATACCATTTGTTGAAAAACTATATTTCTCTCCTTGAATTTTCTCAGTACCCTTGCCAAAAATTAACTGACTATAAATATAAAAGTTTATTTCTGGGCTCTCTCAATTCTATTTCTATATCTATTTTTTCTTTTTTTGAGACAGAGTGTTACTATGTCACCCTCCATAGAGTGCTGTAGCGTCACAGTTCATAGCAACCTCAAACTCTTGCACTTAAGCCATTCTCTTATCTCAGCCTCCTAAATAGCTGATACTATAGACACCTGCCCCAATGCCTGGCTATTTTTTGTTGTAGTTGTCATTGAACCCAGGCTGGGTTCAAACCCACCAGTCCTGGTGTATGTGGCCAGTGCCCTAACCACTGAAATCTAGGTGCCAAGCCAATTATATCTATTTTTATGCCAGTAGCATAACTTCAACCCCTGTAGCTTTGTAGTAAATATTGAAATTGAAAAGTGTGAGTTTGCTAACTTTGTTCTTCTCCTACATTGTTTGCCTTTTTACCAGGGTATCTCTTGTGTTATGTGGAAGTTTGGGGCCTGTGTGGGTTTCAGGCATGATGTGATCAAGGCTCAGTGGCCCCATCAAAGACCTACCTTTCCATACTCTCCTGACTGCCATTTTTAGCACCAAATTTATCCTGAGTCAACTTGCTTACCTTAGTAGAGGCAGGTTCAATGGAGATGTTCCAGCACAGGATTTTTAATTCCTCTGAAACTCTGAGGACAGGTCTCTTCTCTAGTGTCCAATAGCAGCAGTCAACAGTGAGTAAGCCTGTGTGTTAGTTAAGAAGGACTTCTCACAGGAATTTCACAGGCAGTATCAAGGCGCTGTGCAGCCCAACTCAGAAGGCACTATTCACATTGAAGTCCAAATAATTGGCATCTGGGGTATAACATTCATATTGAAGAAAGAATGATGTAATGTCTGAATAAGGGCACATTTGTCTAAATGGTCACAGTACATCAACTTCATCTTCTTCCCAAGAGAAAGGAAGAAATTACATGGTGATGCCAGAGGGTTCCCAGGGTCCCAGTGACCCTTAAAGAGGCTGGTGGCAATCAAGATAAGCTTCTCAGAGGAGGCAGTAAGAAGAGCCAGGTAACCATGTTCAGGAGTCTGAATTTATAGTCATCTAGCTCTGCTACTACTAGGCTGTGCACCTTCAGACAAGTTATTTAACATTTCTGAGCCTCAGTTTGCTCATTTTCCAAAAGGCATTGATACTGCATCCTTTGCAAGGCCATTGTGAAATTAGAGGAGATGCAGACCAACCTTTGACGGTGTGTTTTGGTCCTTGGGAAGTGACATCCGGGGTTCAAGCTATTGTCACGTGAGAAAGATTTATTTTTCCTCCAGGAATTTATGTTGGACAAAATAGAGATTGTGAGACTTACCTTGCTGTTCATAGAACCCAGAGTGTCCTGGTCAAGGGACAGCCTCAAGGACAAGGGGCACAGAAGATACCTTAGACCCTTCAGGAAATGACCAAGAGACCAATTTATGAGCCCCAGACCCTCTTTCCCAGCACCCACACTTTAGAGTGCTCCAGCCTGTACTGATCTAGCCCATAGCCTCAAGACCATCTGTCTCTCATCTGCTTGGTCTCCTTTTCTTTTCTGCCCTCCAAGTGGGTGGAGAAAGCCTGGGGCAGTGAGAGGGTGGGCAGGGCCCTGGGCTAGCTGGAATTGAGGTAGTGCTGTTCCCTGTACTAGGTAGTTGGAAACAATCAAGGTGAAGGAGGGTCCTGAGGTGGAGATGGCAGCCAGGCACGGAGGCCTGCATTTCTCTCAAGTTCTGCTGATGCTGATGATGCTGGTGCCAGGACCAGGCTTTGAGAACCACTGCTATAGAATAATGGCAAATCCCATGTGCCTAAGTTGAGCCCTGCTCAGCTTTGATCACCAACCACCTCCTGCCTGGACACCAGCATGATGGGCTGGACTGGTGCTCAGGAAGGGCTGCCTCACCCTGTCTGCCCACCAGGAGGTGCTGCACAGAGCACCCTTCTCTGGCCAGGCTGCAGTTTTCTGTCTGGCTGTGACTTTCTGTCCTTGTCACCTGTCTGCTATGCACTTGTGCTTCGTACATCTTCTTCAGAAGTTTGGTTACAGTCCTCAGGGAGAGAATAATTGCAACAGATGTCTGGTGTGGCAATGGCCTGGCCAGCAATCTACATTTGCAGCCAGCAGTTAAGTCTCTGAGGAGCTTACAGCCTACCCAAGGAAGGGCTGAAGCAATGAACTAGACACACAGGGTCTGCAATTAGTTACATGGCTATCTAAGACTGCTGGCAGGTACCAGAAGGTAGCAGTTCACCCTTTCTGGGGTTTTTTTTTTTGCCAAACATAAAGCCCTCTCTGCCCTGATCCTTCCCACTTAAAGCACTTTCCTCTTAGGTTCCAGTTAGTGGGGGGTTGGGGGGGCAGAAAGGCCCTTCAGTACATGTGGGAGGTAAAAAGCACTTATGAAATGTCATCTGATCTCCCAGTTGGACCCTGGGACCCCAAGACACCATTGGTCCAGGGCTTAGACATTTTCTGAAAGCAACAACTCATTACCTGTCAATGAATTACAGCTTTATACAACTTCCACTGTGAGAAAACTCTCCCTACAGACCATCCTAGAAGAGACCTGTGACTTATTCTCAGAGATTGTGATTCTGGGAGAGGGCCCAGAAGTCTGAATTTTTAACCAGTTCCCCAGCTGGTTCCAATGCAGATGGCTCTCAAACCACATTTATTTGGTCTTCAATAGGTAAGCAATTTTAAAGCATGAAACAAAGCAATGGATGTGACATTCCAAAACAATTTTTTCACATAAAAATTACAAATACGTCTATTCCAGAACATGTCAAATTATCTTAAGACAATGAGATGGGTGGAAATGGTGAGGAATTTGAAAAAAGATCAATGTTTTTGATATTTAGAGCTTCTGCAAAGTAAAAAATAAAATGACACCAACTTGCTCATATTCAGCAAATCACAAAATAAATTGAAATGGCTCATAAATGTGAAAGATATTTCAACCATATAATTTTTACCCATCAAAAAAAATTAAGCAAATGGACCTATGCTTGGAAGATAGGCACTCCAACATCATGGAAGTGTTTGCATAAACTCTCTGGGAAGCAATTTGAAGTCTCCAGAGGCTTAAGAACTGTGTGTGTCCTTTGGCTTAGTAGTTAGCTTTCCATATGCATGGATCCCACATGTGAATTCGAGCAAACTTGAATACAAAATGTTCAGGAAAAAAACCCTCCAAAACAATAAATAAAAACACGACAATAAAAAATAATAAAAATGGTGGCGCCTGTGGCTCAAAGGAGTAGGGCGCCAATGCCACATGCAGGAGGTGGAGGGTTCAAACCCAGCCCCGGCCAAAAACTGCAAAAACAAACAAACAAACAAACAAACAAAAAATAATAATAATAATAAAAATGGAAAAATACAGTGTAATAACTCTTTATATTGCATTTACATTGTATTAGTTGTAAGTAATCTAGAGGTGATTTGAAGTATAGGATATGTGTAGGTTATATGCAAATAATATACCATTTTATGCCAGAGATTTGAGCACCTGTTGATTTTGGTGTCCTCAGGGAGTCCTGGAACTGATTCCCTGGGGATACTAAGAAAGGACAAAGAAAGGGGGGTGGGAGAGAAACCCGGCCTATTGAACAAGGAAGTCTTGGGGGGGGGGTGGGCATCAAAACACTATAGGAACACTGTGACCAGAACTCAGCAGTTCTTACCAAAAAAGGAAAAAGAATGTGGGTATGAGGAACGTAGGTAATCGATGACCAATAGAAAAGGACAATAATCAATGACCACAAGAAAAGGACAAGGGTGACTCAGAGAGACCAATGAAAGAGTTACGAACAATTTCAAATGGAAAAAAGAGGATATTTACTCCTCTACACTGCCTTTGTGCTTGTCTCTCTGTCTTCCCACTAATGAGAGGGACCCACTTCCAACTCTCTTGGAAGTGCTCTAAGCTGTCTCTTTGTTCTTAAATAAAATCTCTCTTTGTTATACTAAAGCCTGTACAAAGTTACTTTTACTTCATATTCATGCTGCCTGAGCTGCTCAAGTTTTACTTCCAGTTTCTACACACTTTCACTTTCTATTTGTCCATGCCTCAGTTGAACTTTCTAGTTCCATTGAGTAATTGACCCAGGTCAACTAGGTTCAGGGAATTGGAACCCCTTGACCCTCAACAGATGCCAAGGGACAACTGTAACTGCAACTCAAGAACTTCAGTGAATAAATCCAGGGCCTTTTGGTTCAAAGTGGTAGAAAGATCAACTTAATTTTATAAAGATCAACTTAATTTTGTTTCTGAAAAAGCCATAATGCATTGGCTTATGAAACCGAAAAGAGTGGAGTTTCCTGCTTGAGTCAGGTTTCACCAGGAATGACCTATCAATAGAATCTCCTCTCTGTCTCTGGGCTCTTCTCACCTCTGTTTTAGTTTTATCCTAGGCTCAGTACCCTCAGCCCCACACCCTCTGAAGTTGAAATCAGAGGAAAAGAATGCCCATTTCTAAATTCTCCTGAGCAGGTCCCAGGATCATTCTGATTGGATTACCTTGGGTCCCAGGCTTAGCCTGTTGAGCCACAGGCACCGAGCCTCCCCTTAATAAATTAAGGCAAAACTTTATGATTCTATGATTCTGTTGCCACATGTTTTCAAAAATATTTAATGTAAAAAAAGAAATATCTGACCGCAACCTTCCTCTCTGCCGCAGAGATGGAAGGTGGGCTTCGCCTCCTAGGAAAAGACACTGTGAGGCAGCCAATGGGGAAGATGGCATCCGCCGGCCCAGATGAAGCAGGAGGCTCACATCGGGTCCGGGAGATGACAGACAGATGGACTCCATGGTACTGCAACCAATTTTGGTGACCACAAAGAGTTCATCAGCTGGACAGCATGAAACAGGGGTATCCTGGAGGCTCAGACAAGAAGATGTCAAGAATGCTTTGCTCTGGGAGCTGCATACTGCCTCTATGGCCAGCTGGGTCTCTGGAAAGAAATGATCCAGGGAGCAGAGCTCTTGCCCAGAATTGGCGAAGCCCCCCTGAGCCAGCATCTTCCACATTAGAGACCTTCTAGGATTACTTCAGTCCGACAGAGATCCTAGCCTTGGAACAAGCTCAACGTCCTTACACTGGGATGGCTGAGCCTCAGGTTGAGATGAGTGCCAGCAGCCTCATCACCCCCATAAGATGGATACCTCCTGCCACCAACGTGCACCAGGGGGCTGTGTAGGATAAAAGATGAAAGGACAAAAAAGATGAGAATACCATAACTCTGAAATGATGACAGGCACCATTACTCTTAGATCAGTCCGGACAGGCCAGAACAGGACAAGATAAGAACGAATGGGCCGAGTACTGTCATAATAAGAGTTAACAAGCTAAGTGCTGTGACAAATTGTTTTACTTATCCATTAGTTGCTAGATCTGCATTATGTTATCTTACTGTTATCTAACTGCCCTTTATGTTACCTATTGGCTAAACCGCTAAATTGCAAGGTCCGCTTCTGTAAAAGAGGTCATTGTGACCCCCTGCTCACTTTTTGCTTTTTTTGCCAACTTTCTTTTTACTTCTAATTGCTAACTTTCAGCTCACCTATTTGGCCCTTTGCCAACTTTCAGACTAGAAAACCCCCAACTTCAGACCCCTTAATGCTCTCTCACTTAGTCTGCTTTAGACTTTGCTGAGACAGCCCCACAGTTAATAAAAGACTCCTTTTTGAAATTCTAAAAAAAAAAAAAAAGAAATATCTATACAGTGTAGAGTGAAAAACATAGAGGTTTAAAAAAGTAGAAAATAACACAAGTATTATAGATAGATAGACAAATAGATAGATAGATAGGAAGTATATGTAAAAAAGAAGAAGGAAATACACTGAAGCCATACTTCTAAGTGGGAGAATCATGACCCTGTAGGGTAGTGGCAAATATCATACCCACGTATTGTGGTCGGTGCACCCCTCTGTGGCAGCTATGTACACCTACACCTTGGCAGAGCCTCCAGGAGGACAGAGCAATCATCTCCAACCCTTGACTTGGAGGTGGCCATGTGACTTGCTTTGACCAGTAAGATGTCAGGGATTATGACAAAAGCAGAGGCTTCAAACATGATTGTGCAGTGGGTTTGGCCATGAAGGGAACAGCCTTCAGGGAGCCTCCTATTTCCAGGAGGAGCAGATATGAACCCAACCTGCAGCTGGAATCAAACTACATCATTCAAACCTCAGCCCACCCACAGCCCCATGAGTGAGAAATAAATAGTCATACTTGTTAGCCAGGGCAAATTTGACGTTATTTATTACATATACAGCATGATACCTATACCTGTTGGTACCTGCACAGGTATGCCTGCACACTTGTTCCAATTGTCTTCTCTCCAACCCAGGAGCCATCCTCGTGTCGGGAGCCAGTCCCCCTGAGGGATGTGAACTGCATCTCTTGGGAACACTGGGATTCATAACAGTGGTGAAGAACTCTGCCGTGTTAGCAGTGGCTAGCTCTGGATTGTAGGATGCTACTTTTTAATTTTCTTCCTTAAACTTCTGTATACTTTCCAAAATTTCTGTGATGAGCACATTGAACTTCTATAACCTGAAATAAAGATTCAAAAATGGGAAACCAACTCTTCTTGGTATCCTAATCTTTGGTGTCTGCAAGAACAAGGCTGATTGTCAAACCTTTCACACATATAACTGTTTTCAAGTCTCTGAAGACAAGTTTCTTGCCCCCTACATATTTTCTCAAAGTTCATCAACTCTAATTCTTGTATGAGTCCCTGCTGCCACCACCACTGGCTCCTGCTCTTGAAGGGGTCCCCATTAGTTTCTAATCTTAAAACTTGGTATACTGATCTGAGTTGCACTCTCTAGGTAAGGAAGTTGGCCAGAGAGGAAGCCCTGGGCCCCTGCCTGCTCTCCAGTGTTTTAGAAGGAGCGGACGCTGAGGGTAGAAGCTGCGTGTCCTTTGCCTCTAACTTTCCATGCCTAACGGGGCCTGGCAGGTGTTTGGTATTGAATGAACAGGTGTGTGTATGAGTGAATGAGGGAGTCAGGTTCCTGAGGGGGTGCCAAAGCACTGCGTACCATCCACCCTGCCTCACTGAGTCATCCCCCTGGCCCATGAGCTAGGGAGCATGGTTTCCTAACTCCCTTTTAAAGGAGGAAGCTGCAGCTCTGGTGCTGTAGCTTGTCTGAGGTCACAGGGCAAGTCAGTGGTTGAGCTGGGACATGAACTCAAGTGCATTGGGCTCCACACTGAACAATTGTCAGTTTGTAACAGGAAATGGTTAAGTAGTCAAAGAACCATAAGCACCAGAGGTAACATGGATTGCATGCTCGCTGTGTGCCAGGCAAGTTGCCACACTCGTTATTGCTCGGGTAGCCCTCATAATCCTGCAAGGGAGCTTATCCCCATTGCAAGGGTGAGGAAACAGGCTCAGGCAGGTTGAAGGCTTTCCCAGGTTCACACAGTCCAGGGGATAGGCCCCATATCTGTCTCCGTTCAGAGTCAGTTGTCTCAGCCACTATAGGCTGAAGGGAACACAATGGTGAATTATACGTGAGAGGCAGAGTTGGTGACTCAACACACATTTGTGTGACATTTCCCAGAGGAATCAAGGAAGGAGTAATTGTCGATCCCTGCCACTCAAGAGTGATCCGAGGACCTGCACCATAGGCATCCCTGGGAGCGTGTGAGAAAGACAGAATCTGCATTTTAGCAAGACCCTCAGGGCACAGGAAAGGCTGAAAGCATTGGTCTCACTTGATCTAAGGATCTGACATCCTCCTCTAGTAAGAAAGTGATCCGAGGGTGGCTGGCATCACTGAGGGGTTCTGCTGCAGGGGCTGTGAACAGAGGGGAGCAAAGCCTAGAGATGCCAACCTGCCCCTCCCCACTCACATCCAAGCTGGAGGACCAGGTAAGGAGGAACTCCAGGCCTGCACATGCTTTGGGTGAGGGTCCTTCTGTTCCAATGGTCCTTTTTCTGTTCCTCTCTTCTCTGGCCACTTCCAGCTTCATCTCCTCTATGAAGCCTTCCCAGCTTCCCTGACCCCAAAGTAGAGCTTACAGCTCCTTAAGCAAGCCTCCTGAGAGCACCTCTCTTTTCATGGTTGTCACTTAGTTGTTGACATTTTAATCTCTCCCACAGGAAGAAGAAGTTCTCAAGAAGAAAGGCTTTGTCTTAACCACATATCCCAGCAACCCAGGTGTGGCACAGAACAGTCCCTCAATAAATACATGTTGGATGAATACATCCTTATAATTTTGGAATAAATGATGGATGAATGAATGAAAGTCTTAAATAAAGGAGTGAATCTCTAAATGAAAAATTTAAGGAAAGCATAGGAATCAAACTGAAGGAAGACCCCATTCTTGGAAAGGGAAAACACCCCCAGAAAAATGGAAAAATTAAAAAGTAAGCTGAGTGAGTTGGAACAAAGAATAGTCAGCTAGTTTGCCTTTAAACCAGCCTCAAGCTGTCACCCTCACAGCTCACAGCAACCTCCAATTCCTGGGCTCAAGCAAGTCTCCTGCCTCCGCCTCCAAAGTAGCTGGGACTACAAGCACTGGCCACAATTCCCGGCTATTTTTGGCTTTTGGTTGCAGCTATCATTGTTGTTTGGTGGGCCTGGGCCAGATTCGAACTCGCCAGCTCAGGAGTACATGGCTGGCGCCTTAGCCCATTGAGCCACAGGCGCCGAGCCTGCAAAATTTCTTATCTGAGCAAGTTTCCTGCTTTTCCTAGAACTCTGACCTATTGGGAATACAGCTTACAAAGACCCCTGCTGGGTCTGTGAACACTCTGAAGTAAAATGGCCATAGAAGAGGCTATGGTCAGGCCTGGAAAGATACATTAACTATGCTGTTTCCTGCCCAGTAAACAGATGAAGCAGACAACCATTGTGGAGATTTGCATTTGGCTGGGGCAGAGATGGAGGGAACAGCTTGAACCCTGAAATATGGGCAGGAGGGCTTATATCCCTTATCGCAGAGGAAGACCCTCTGTGGTAGTGATGAGAGGAAAATTCCTCTCTCCCACCAATTATTCAGAGGAGATTGATGTCAGTGGCGTTTTACTCCATAGGGAACTACTGAAGTTTAACCCCTCCCTAGGAATCTCTGTGTGTGACTCCAGACAGGAGGCTGCCCCCACACAAGGTTTAGGTTCTGGATTTCTCAAGGCTGTTAAGACCCTTAAAGTCAATGATTATAAAAACAATAGGCGCTGATATGTTCACTCAGAGAAACTGCTGGTATCTTTGTTCCCTCCCTCAGCTTACCCTCTGGGCAAATAGCCTTCAATAAAAGCAGAGTGGAATAGACACTCAGGGCCATTGCTGGAACCCCACAAACAGGCAGTGGTCCTCTGAGTTCCTACCTTTGAAAATTCTATTCTGTCTCTTGTCTCTTTCTTTCTTGTTGTTTCTAGCTTCGTATTTCTTCAGTTGGTTGCTGCCAGTTCCACAAGTCTTAGCAGACCCTGCCCCCAGGGTGGGACCTAGACAAAAGCAAGGGATATTTGACAAGGGGGTTGGGCAGAAGAATCCTGGCCACCACTTGGCCCTTAAGGTCATCCATGTTTTGGGTACAGGTGCTGATGGATACTTGTACCCCACCACCTTTCAGGATGAGCTGTCGCTCCAGCTGCCACCCAGATGAACCCTATGAAACCAGACAAGTGTTTATGTGTCCTCCAGGGGCATAATATTTCCCTTTCCTTTGACTCTACAGCACCATAAACCACAGGAATTCAGTCACCAGTCACCTGGGCTACTTACTGCCAAGGAACTTTGGAAGAGGTGGAGTCTCAGGACCCAACCACTATCTCCTGGGAGGCCAGCAGAACTTGCTCTGGGCTGGATGCAGCCAAACAGGCCATGGCACCCTTTCAAGCCCCTCAAGGAGTTTGATGGGTGGGGGTGGGAAGAGATAGAAACTAGAGTGTAAATGTGTGTGTGTGTGTGTGTGTGTACGTTTGTGCGCACATATTTTTAAGTTTCTGTGTTACTAGATTATTCACAATGACTGGATAGCCTGTCACCAACTCTAAAGAAGGGATTTGTGAAGATCTGGCTGAACATCAGGTCTCATGATATCTATGAAATTGGCTGATGGAGGGTGGAGTAGGGGGCTCTCAAACATTTCTTCTTTTTTTTCTTCCACCCAGGGTAGCATAGCCTATCCTTTTAAAAGATTTTGAAACGTTGATCTAAGACCTTTACACATTGTGAATTTTTCTGTCAGGTTCTGCACTGTCCATGGTGGTGGTGGGAGATCTCCCTTGATTATTTATTCCTGTAATGACTGATTTTAATTTTTCCATTTTCTATGAATTCCCACAAGAAATTATTCTAGGCAAGATGCTGCCACCTGGATGATGAACAGATTTTAATTTTCCTTATACAAGTGGCAAAAAGGTGAGAATTTTGAGAGTGTCAGAAAGCTCATCTAAGAGGAACAACTGTTTACAGTCCATCTGGGAGAGGCAGGATCTTTCACAGGCCACTGAAAGTGAAGTAAAGGCTCAGAGAGATATAGTAACTTGCTCTGGGTCACACAGCAAACAGGTGGCAGGGGCCATAACTGGCTAGGTTGATTTGCCTCATCAAAGCTTCTCAAACTTCCTCCCAAATATCCCTGATGGCAGAGGAGAACAAATTTGGACCTTCAGGGGCCTGGCACACAGGCCCAAGGGGCAGTCCAGAATTTTGTTGCAGTTTTGTGTTTCATCTGAAAATTTTATGTAAGTGAATTTGCATTCTATTTCAGAATACTTTGCTCTAGTACAAAAATCATTTTGGGTCCCTGTAAAAGAATTTGAATAAAATCAATTATCCAAGAAACTGCTCATGGTAATAATGCACTTCAAGTCCTGCCTGGCAGAGCATGGCAGACCCTGAATGTCAGAGGAGGAAGTGTGGCTCTTGCAACCCACACATCCCTCCACTCTCTGTAAACACAGGCTCGTGTTTCAAGCTTTTACCAACCATTCCAAGGCCAAGCTTTCTGAGCTTTGTTCTCCAGGGAACTGGGGAGTTTCTAGACATCACAAAGCTCTGAACTTTTCCATTTTTCATGTTCTGGGAGATGGTATCTGGGGACTCCACTCAGGCACTGAGCTCAGTACAGCCTAACAGAGGCTGCACTATCTTGGTGTCTGGTTCCACTGTCCATTCGGCTAGGCAAGCAGGAACCCTGGCACCTCCCTAGGCCCTCTCTGTCCTGCAGCTCCATAACCAATCCAACACTAAGTCCTGCTCTTGGATACTGTCCACTTCTGCCCAACTCCTTGTACCTCCCTAATCCTGACCACTCCCATTTCTTGCCTGGACCACTGTAATAGTCTCCTTCCTGGTCTTCTGCTTCCATATTTGCCCTCTGAAATCTATTGTCCTCCCACCAGAGTGACCTCTCAAAATACAAATTTGGTCATGTCCACCCTCCCTCTTGTCCCTTCCATGGCTCCCTATTGCCCTTAAATCATCCCCCTTCCCAGTATCCACAAGACCCTACCACCTCTAAGGCCTTATCTGAAGCACTCTCCCCTTTCTCTCCTGTGCTCCAGTCAGGCTGACCCCTCCCAGTTTCCAGAATTCCCCAGCCTCTTCTCCCAAAATATTCACCATTTCTGTCCCTTCTGTCTCCAATTCTCTGACCCTCAGTCTTGGCTTGGTCTTCTTCCTATCCATTTAGTGCATTTTTCTTGAGCACCTGCTACGTGTCAGGCACTGTGCTTGATACTCAGAGTTCTGTGGTACCTAGTCTCTGCCCTCTTGGCACTAACTATTTAATAGGTGGGACTGATACATATGAATGATCATAAATTGTGATAAATGCTAGAACAGAAAGTAACAAAGTGCTAAGGAAGAGACTTACCAGGGTGTGGTCAGGGAAGAGGAGGACAAATCAAACCTCCTCCAATTCATCCAGCTTACTTAGATTCCAGCCCAAAACTCACCTCTTCTGGGAAGCCTTCCCTTTCCCCTAGACAGGACAGACCCTCAGTCATCTGCTCCACAGCACTTGGCAGCACTTGGCACAGTTTGCAATTAGACATTGACTTGTGCAACTAGAGCAGTAGTGAGGAATGTGCCATAGAATATCCACTCTAAGGTTGAGGTCATCCACACAGTCACCCAGAGAGGTGACTATCATTAACCAACTGTACAGAGGAGTGCACTGATGCTGAGAGTAGAAGAGGCTGTTTAGTCTTCTATTGCCACCTAACAAATTATCCCCAAACTTAGCAAAACCATGAACATTTATTATCTTTTCATTCCTGTGGAGCAGGTATCTGTCCATGGCTGAGCTGCCTCCTCTGCCTCGGGGTCTCTCCACAGGCTTTAATCAAACTGTTGATCAGGGCTGTGGGCCCACCCAAAGGCTTGACTAGGGAGGATCAGCTTCTAAGCTCATTCAATGAAGCTGTTGACAGATGAAGATTCTCACGGGACGTTTGACTGAGGGCCTCAGCTCTTTCCCTGTTGGCTAAGGGTCTCCTTCAGATCCTTACCCTATGGATCTTTCCACAGAATAGTTTCCAACATACTAAGTGAGAGAAGGAGTTAGCAAGCCAGAAGCCACAGTCTTTTGGTGACCTAACCTCAAAAATTATATTCCATCTCTTTGGTTGTACTTCATTGGTTAGAGGAAAGTCACTAGATCCAGCCCTCACTGGAGGTGATTACCTAAGGGCTGGAACATAAGATGTAGTGTGGCAGTGGTGGTTGTGGGGTGTCCCTGGGCCATTTGGATGCTATTCATCACAGAAGTCATGCAACCTTTCCAAAGTCTCATTGCTAGGACATGTACCAGCTGCCTTTAGGATGGGGCTCTCTGTTCCCACCAAAGGGAATGAGGATGGGCTGGGACAGACAGCTCTTTCCAGCCCAGGGACCTTCCACTGGCTGTGGGTTTCTGTAAACCACACACCACATACCTCTCTCATAGAAACCAAACATTGTTTCCTGCCCAGCCCAGGAGGCTGCCTGTGATATATGAACCGAGAAATATTAGCTTTGAAAATATACACCCTGGGGTGTCCACAAATGGGGGGCTGGGTGGAAATTTGGTCCATCTATTAACCTTCTGAGGCTGTGATCATGTTTAAACTGAAAAAAGGAGGTATAACCAGGTCCTAACCTGGTCTTATAAATTTATTTCTCCTCCAGATTTTCTTGCCTCATATTGCAAAATCCAAAATAGCTTCTCATATCTCCTCTCTGGGGATCCAAGAAATACCACAGTCCTTTGGTTTCTCCCCCATTAAATGAACTCTCACTGTGTATCACATCTCCTGTGCCTGGTAGAAAACTAACTCTCTATTACTTTGGAGGGATCACTCTCCATCTTCCTCCCAACCCCACTGGGCTGGCATGGTCCTGGGAAACCCATTCGGTGCAAAGTAATTAGAGGTTACTTCCCCACTAGGATGTGCTGGGGGAGGGCAGTGATGCTTGTCAGTTTTGTTCAGTGGTGTGCATCATCAGTGCCCATTACATAGCAGACGTGCAATACAACTTTGTGGAGTGCCGAGTGAATATCTTTGGGCTTGTTGCAATACCTCTTGCCCAAACACAAATGTTGCCTCAAAGGCATGGACAAAGGGGTCTTCACCAGTCTGGGGGCCTGAGCCCCCGCATGTGATACAGGCGTTTTCTTTCTGGGTCTCACAGGTGGTATGTGAATCAACAGTGATCCACTCTGCCCTAGAAGTCTCCTCTGTTCTGGGACACCTGATTCCACCCTTTCCAGTTTCCAGAAAGTTCTCCCTATTTAGTCAGATCCACCTCCCCATTCTCTAATGTCTAAAATCTCACTGTATGTCCTAGAAAGGACCTCTCTTCTCAAAAATAAAAGTCTCATTCTCAACTTTACCCCTCTGGGTGGGCACAGGGGAGCCATTGACCCCCTGGGGTGGGGAGTGGGCAGAGGCAGTTTTAGCTTTTCTACTCTCCGATCTTCCCCAGAAGGGAAACAACACCTGAATTTGTCTCTCAGCCACTTTTCCAGCTTAAGGTTGCAGGAGTAGAATCTTTGCATCCAGCAGGAGATGCTGCATGAAGGTGAAGTACTTCACATCCTAAGAGACCTGGTCCTCCTGCAAAGCACCCCACCTGCAGCTTTCAGGGACATGGTCAAGGGAAGAAAATAGCACAAGGTAAAGAGCACCAGGAGATGATAGCTCCTGCCAACATGGCATGGCTGCCTGAAATCCTTTCATCATACCCTCATGTCATTGATCTAGGGAGAGGGCAGATGACCCCCCTTTCAGGCCCCCAGGCACAAACATCCTTGGAGCTCCTCCCTTCCACATGTAAATCCATACTGGCTAGCAGAAGACCACAAGAACAAGACTTGGGCTCCAAATAACCAGCATGCAAAGCCCACATTTATTGGGCACTTACGAGAGACCAAGTACAGTGTCAGATGCTTTTCATGACCATTTCAAACTTCTCTGAGCCTCAGTTTCCTCATATGTGAAGCGGGAATATTCGCTCCTACCTCAAAGACTAAGTGAGGTGGTCATGAGAGGATTGATGCATTGGGATGGTGACACAAATATGTTTGATGCCTCTTCCCACACTCATCATTACCATGTCCTACTGCCTCCTCCAAATCCCAGTAGTAAAGTATCAGCACTGAAGGAGGACAGATGGGGTGTGGGAATTCAAAGGGACTCACAGACAACTGGACAATCTGGGAAGGTTTCACGGAGGAGAAACCAGGATTTGAAGGATGAGTGGTCTTTGGCAAGTAGAGCCTGTGAAAGAGTATTCCAGGGGCAGCAAAGGTGTGTGGTGGTGGAAAAGCATGGAGAAGGTTCTGGGCACTCAAAGTCACTCTCTGAAGCTCATGTATTGGTGAAGTGGGGAAGTCAGGGAGAGAGAATATGAGGAAAATGGGCCAGGGCTACATTGCAGAGAGTGGGGTGGGGTCAACCTGGGAGAGCTCTGGGTTTGACCAGCCTGTGAAACACTACACCATCCCCAAAGTCTGGGGCATCCAGCACCTAGCTGCCACGTCCTTTGCTGAGGCCAAGACGCCTGAAGTCTCACTTTTCTTTGGATGTGTGAAGCCACAGC
This sequence comes from Perodicticus potto, assembly GCA_963574655.1. NCBI lineage: Eukaryota > Metazoa > Chordata > Mammalia > Primates > Lorisidae > Perodicticus > Perodicticus potto. Next base: position 23,448 of record CAUYRH010158521.1, on the reverse strand, counting down.
TATCATTCCCTGACCCCTTTTTCCAGACACACAGATGCAGGTAGCAAGGGGGTAGGAAGAGACAGAACATGTTCATTAGAGACAGAACATGTTCCTTTGGCCATGGGGTAGCCCCTAAAGGGACATTTCAACTCAGATCCAGCTTGAAAACCAACTGGACTCTTCCGAAACGTTTTTTCTCTTCAAACCAGCTTTTAGAGAGCATAGGAAGAATCCTGATTAGAGAGATTGCAGTTTTCCTTGCTAATACAAACTGCAGTGGAGGAAAGACTTCATTATACATATACTGAGATTCTGGGTAAGATCACAATTTTGTTTTTGTTTACAGCCTTCACTACTAAAAATATTTTTTAAAAATAAATTTTTAACTATACAGATTGTCCAACCCTTTCATTGAGTGAGGAACTGGAGGCCCAGAGATGGCCTGGGAGTTGACTAAGACCACATAGTAGTGAGTGGCAGAGCCCAGCGCCAGGGGCCCAGGGTTGCTTGTGGACTCCAGTCCAATATTCCCTCCGCATCCCAAAGATAGCTGTGTTTGCTGGCCAGAACTGCTAGGCCTAAGGAGGGAAGAGTAGGCCCAGGGCTCAGGGTTTTCAGTTTGACACAACTTGAGGTCTTCTCAAAGCTTCACCTGGAAAGGCTCTTCACCCATACTCCCCACACACCCCATGGAACCTGGCTCAGTCATTCCTCCACCAAGGGAGGACTAACCCATCCTAGAATAAGCTCTGGATAAGGAGTCAGAAGTCCAGGAATCCAGCCCCGCTGGGCCAGTACAGCAGCATCAGACTGCTCTTGTCACTTTTCTGGCTTCCTTGGCTATAAGAAACAAAAAACACAAGCCCTCCAAAAGCAAATAGACATGTGTGCGCCCCTGTATGTGTAATCATGTGCAGAGTAAATTCAAAACCAGCTCTGGGGTCACACTACCTGGGATTGAATCCCACTTGTGTGCTGTGTTAATTTGGGCAAGTAACTTAAATCTCTCTGTGCATCAGTTCCTTATCTGTAAAATAGTGATAATAATAACAGGACCTACCCCCATAGACAAGTTGTGAGGAAATTAAGAAAGATAACCCTGTATGTGTTCTGCACTTGGGATAGTGCCTGATACACAGTAAGTGTTCTGTGAAACTCTTAGCTGTTCTTTGAACCTCCATCCACCCCACACTCCCCACCTACTACATGATACATGCTTGGAAGACACAGCTGTCTGTGTGCCCAAGAACCTAACCTGGTGCCTGGGGCTGGTGGAATTAGGGTGGGGCAGGGAGGGGAATTGCTCAGTAGAAATAATAATACATAATAAAGCAGGTGCATGCATCACACTGCATCCCCCTTCCCCTCAAGCTCTCCCTCCCTTACCCCAAGCAGCTTCCCTCAGAGGTCAAGACTGGTGAATGAAATTTGGAATGATACACATTCCTATGTTTGGTGTTCAGTAATAATGAGCTTGTACGCCAGGTGAGTCACCCAGGCTTGGTTCCCTGTCTATGCCATATATACGTGTATATTTCCTTACAATTCCAGAGCCACAGAGTCAAGGATCCTGGAAATTTATTCATTCAACAAGCATTAACTGGGTGCGTGGCAACCTACTGATTTGTGAGTTGGAAGGGGGTAGAATATTATTTAGAAGCTACACAGAGACAGGTGAAGAACTTAATACCTGGATGCGTGTTCCCTAAGTGCCTGTTCTCTGAATGTTGAGCATACTATACTTATGTGATCTTGTTTATGAATTAATGAGGACTAGCTAATCTGTCAGAAAGCTTCAATTTGCAGTTTTGCGCAAAAGTCCTTCAGCCTTAACAGAAAAGGACCTGTCTTTCTGGGTTGGGCAAACTCCTTCGCCAGTTAAGAGCTTTCTGTGTTTTTAAAAGAGGGCGGCACCCTGTCAAATAGACCCTAAAGTATAGGCCAGAGGTGCATGAAGTCCCACCCACTTTTTGTGACGTCCTGTGTCCCGACTTCTGATTGCTCGCCTCCGACGTCAATCACGGGGCGTGTGTCTTGCTGGGACACAGTGGAGGTCTAACCTTTAGTTTGCGGAGCGGTCGGGTGTATTTGCCGCACGCCCCCAAGCCCTCGAGGCCCCCTCCACCCGACCCAACGGCGGAGCCGGCCAGCGCCTCCCGTGGCAACCTCCCATACCGGATCGCTCCTTGCTGGGGCGGAACCTGGCCCGGCGGCTCCCGTCACTATGGTCAGTGGTCTTGGGGTGGAAAGACGAAGGGGAAGCGGGAAGGGGGCGCGGTGGGCGGGGTCGTGGCCCAGCGCATGTGCGCTCGAGGGGCCGGGGTCGGGCGCGAGACTCAGCCCCCGCGCAGTCCCCGCGGCGTTTGGACTCCAGGATGCTGAGTCCAGAACAAAGCTAGGGGCCGGGTCGTGCCCTGCTGTCCCCCTGGCACACCCAGCCTAGGGGACCCAGCTCGTCTGAGGCCCTCACCTCCTGAGCGTCTGCTCCCCAGGTACTCCCGGGGGTGCTACCCAGACTGTGAAAGGTAGGCGCCTTCGACCCGAGCGGGACAGCGGAACTCCAGGGCTACTCGTCGCCTCCTCTTTGTTAGGTAGCCCCCTAGATGACAGCTTATGGCCCCACCCATCCTAGGGCTCGCCGTCAAAGACCACTCCTCAGTTGGCCCCTGCCCCAGGCCTGCGAGTGGACCTACGAGTGTCAGGTTGCTGTACCGGAGGGCGTCTGGACATTGACTCTGTCTTTGGAGTTAGAACACACGTGGTCAGGCTGCCTCAAGTTTTGAGGCGCATAAGTTAGGGGTCCAGAGACTAGAGGAGCTCCTGATGCAGAGTCCTGTCCGAGCAGAAAGGGCCCTGAGGATCCTCTGAGCCAGACCTAACCCTGGGCTTGGTAAGGTGGGGAAACTGAGGCCAAACGGGGAAGGAGCTGGTACTGATTGTGGTGAACCTGGACCCCAAGCTCCTGAACTCCCAGTTCAGTGGTCTTTGTGTTGCACCTTCCCACCTTCCAGGTTCTGTGGCATCGGCTTCCTGCAGGGGACGGGGTGGGACGGTTGCCTAAAACCCTTCAACCCGGAGCAGTGAGGCTCCAGGGGGCCTGTGGAGTGTGCAGGCTGGTGGAACACACAGCCCTGGGTTCAGGTCTTGCCTTTACTTTTTGGAAAGCCAGGAGGCTGTGGTTGTTCTGTTCTCCTCCTCAGAACATCAGTATAATGCGCTGAAGTGCAAACCATGTAAAGTGATAAGCTACAGCTTTTCCTGTGATAACAGACTCTTGGAAATGAGTGTGCACAGGTGCCTGTACTTCCCGTTTGGCCCTCTTCCTCCTGTGTCTGGGGAGGAAAATGGGTCACCATTGCAGATGCTGTGTATGGGTCAAAGCCTGTTCATGGCCTGGCATGTTCTGGGTGTGGCATGGGCATCTAGGGCACCTGAACCAGGGCTGTCCTGACCAAGCCAACCTGTTCCTGGGGTGTGGTTGGGGGCCTCTGGGGCATCTGGAAGCATCAGCTTCCTGCTTTTACCTGGTACCCAAGGGTTGTTCAGCTGCTCCTGGAAGGTGGCCCAGGTGTTCTGCATCACCCACCAGGGAGTGACAGGAGCTGGGCTAATGATGGATTTAGTCACCTGTGACTTAAGGCTAGTATGTGCTATGGCCACCACTGGGTAGCTGAAAGCACAGCAGGGGGTAGGGGTCAGGACCTCACCTTCTGCCCTTTGTGCTGCACAGGGTGAGGTTGCTCACTCCACCCTCCCATCTGTTCTGGACTGGAAGTTAGAGGGCAGATGGGCTTCAGAATCCCAAGCCCTCATCGCTCAGAGGGAGCCTAGGTGCCTTGGAAGTGGATGAAGTTGTTAACCCAGTAAAATAGGATGTCTGCTGGGGAATCATGGGGGGTGGAAGCCATCTAGGGTCTGTTCTTTTCCTTCACATGGCATTTATTGAGCACCTACTGTGTGTCAGGGACCATGCTGGGCCCTGTGCTGTGTAGTCATGTTTTATGTTGTCTGAGTCCACGTGTGAATGGTGGTTAGTGTGTGTGGTGGACATTAAGAGAATGTCCTTGGAAAATATAGCATCTTCTTTGCTTTCTGTGTCAAAGTCTGAGCTAAGCTTAAGGGGGACCCATGTAGAAGACACACAGTTCTCTGAGGAGGACAGGGGTTGGGACAAGGACCAGGCCTGGGGCTGCCATTGGCAGGGGCTGCAGATGGTAAGGGGTCTCATGCACATTCAAAGTGCATTGAGCATTTGGTGAATGAACGAGTGGAAGTCAGACATAAATAGTGAAGCCATACAGTCCTATTGTGCTGTCTTTTGTGAAACAAGCCCCCAGTGGGCACCCCCGTCAGGCCTGTGTGTGATGAGAAAGACAAGGTGCTTGCCCTCTATAGGAGCTCACTGACTATTGGCCAAGATAGAGCTGGACACAGTCCAGAGCTTCACTGCTACACTGTGGAGTTTACCTGGACAACAGGCAGTCCCTGAACTATTGGTCATGGCCTCTGCAGGAAGTCAGTGTATTGTGAGGGGTTGGGGAGTGTTAAGGAAGGCTTCCTGGGGGTCTTTTAAACTGGGTGTTAAAGGATGTATAGGAGTGTTTAGGAAGGATTTGAAGAAGAGCATTCTAGGCATGGGGGACAGCAGGCTTAAAAGCCTTGAGACATGGTCAAGAATAGGGTAGTCTGGCAATTGTCTGGCTCCTCTGTAGATGCAGGGAGCATGGGGGAGCCAGGGGAGATGAGTCTAGAAAATTAAGTGGGATCAGAATGTTCTGTGCAGAGCTTCACTGCTGCACTGTGGAGTTTCGATTTTGTTCTGCAGTTGTGGGGAGGGAACAGTAACATATTTTTGAAAAGTAAGAGATGGTTAACTTGGGTGAGATCTCTGGCAGTAAAGTGGACACAGGGTTGGAGGTGGCCATGCTGGAGTCCAAGACCAACTAGTCCATTCGTTCACTCATTCCCTTGGTGTGTTAGTCTGCTAGGGTTGCTGTCACAAAGTACCGCAAACTGAGTGGTTCAGAACAACAGAAATGCATTCTGTCACAGGAGGTGAGAAGTCCAAGATCAAGGCATGGGCAGAGCCACACTCTCTCTGAAGGCACTAGGGAAGAATCTGCTCCAGACCTCACTTCAAGCTTCTGGTAGCTCCTTGCCTTGTGATATCACAACCCCGATCTCCACATGGCCTTTTCTCTGTGTATGTGTGTGTGTCTCCTGACTTCCTCTTTTTGTGAGGGCATCAGTCATATAGGATTAGGGGCCTGTCCTATTCCAATACGACCTCATCTTAACTATATCTGTATCGACCCTGTTTCCAAATAAAGTCACATTAATGTGAGTTAGGAATTTCACATATGAATTTTGAGGCAACACATTTTAGTCTATAATATTCAGTATACATGTTTGATGCATTACTGTGTGCCAGACCCTTGGAAGCTGGCAGTGACAGACAGGCAAAGTGCTTGCCCTCAAGGAATTGATATTCTAGAGGAAGGAGACAGTCAGTGTGCAAATAAACAGGAGAGTCTACCTGTCAGATCATGCCCTGAAGAAATGAAATAAGGTGGTAGTGATGGGGGAGGGGCAGCTACAGGCTGTGTGATCTGGGAAGGCTTTTCTAAGATGACAACACCTGCATCATGGGAAGAGGCAGATGATTATTCCAGGCTGGAGAAACAGCATGTGCAAAGGCCCTGAGGTGGAAATGGTTGTGTCTTATTGAGGAGCAGAAAGGACCATTGTGAGAGACCCCAGGGAGAGAGAGATGAGCAAGGGCGAAGTGGGTCAGACCTGGGAGGCTGTTGAAAGGTTGAGTCTTTGCCTACACCAGGGAAGCTGGTGGGGACCTTGAAGTAGAGTGTACGCTGTCTGGTAAGCAGCTTGTATTGTCTACTTGTGGAGGGCAGTCAGGATGGGAACAGAAAGTCGGTCAAGCAAATGACAGCGTGGCCTCCTGAGGCGGGATGGTGGCAGCTCAGCCCTAGGGTAGGAGGGGAGTGGAGGAACACTTCCCAGCCATGGAGTGAGCTCTGCCTGGTTGGAGCAGCATCTGGGAAGCTGGAGAAGCATGCGGTGCAGGGTGGAGCATGAAAGCAGTTAGGGACCAACTAACTCAGGGATCCTCTGCTCAGACAATGGAGTGCTGCCGGCTGTTTGAGGCTGGGGAGGGAGAGGTCAGGACCCCGCCAAGGGTCAATGGAAGGATGCTGTGTGTCCAGGCATTACCTGAGGGAAGCCAGCCAGCATGTTACCATGGCAAGAGAGACTTGGCAGATGGGATTAAACTAAGGAGCCTGAGTTAACCTGGTGAGTACAGTGATGTAGTCATGAGGGTTCTCATGAGAGGGGGGAGGGGTTGGAATCAGACCCAGGGAACATGCGCAGCCTTGCGAAACTGAAGAAGGCAAGAACACAGATTCTCCTATAGAGCTACCAGAAGGCACGCAGCCCTGTCAACATCTTGACTTCAGCCCAAGAGGACTAATTTAGAACTTGGTACCACCAGAATTTGTGTTGTTTTGAGACAGTAAGTTTGTGCTAACTTGTCACAACAGCAATAGGAAACTTATACAGAGCAATAGGTCTCCCCTAAATCTGTGACCTCCAAATGTTTTTGCTCACTCGCTCATCAATAAAAAGATTTTGAACTCTTCATAGATATATATGTTTTATGTGTCATACCCCAAAGCAGACATTTAAAAGGGTATTTCCTTCTAGCCCTTAAGCAGCCCACTGTGGAGGCCTCAGCCCCAGGCGGGCTAAGCCTCTGGAGCTGACTGGGCCTCTCTGAGGGAGGAGGGTGGCCCAGGAATGAGTGCTGCCCTGCTGGCAGGTGAGACAGGAGGCTCTGGTCTTCTCTGCATTCGGTAGCTTGAAGTTAGGCCATATGGTGAACTGTGGCTGCTGGGCTGGGCCTGGCGGGCGAGGCAGCTCACTTCAGGATGAGAGAATGGGCTGGCCAAAGGCTGGTGGTGCCTGCTGGGGCCCAGCACCTAGGCTCAGATGTACTGAAGGAGGATATGTTGCAGAGGTGTGAGCCTGAGGCTGGGCTTGTGAGAAATTGTCAGGAATTGACAATAGGCTGGGTGCATTCTCTTCAGAGGGTGACGGTGCAGAATGGCACCTGATATGTTGAATGGGAGGTTTTAGGAAAGAAAAGTGGGAAACCCCTGTTTTCTCTAAATTTGGAAGTTGGGCTTGGGGTGTTTATCAGGGATGGGGTATCATGCTGATGTGCTTGGTGACCAGAATTCCAAGTCCCTGCCTAAGATTGCCATACCATGTGACCTGGGACAAATGGCTTGACCTCTCTGTGCCTTAGTTTCCTCATCTGTAAAAAAGAGGTATCTCAAGGCCCGAATGAGATAATCTATGGAAAGTGGTGACTCCCCAGTGAAAGTTAGCTTCATTCATTCAGCAGGTGGTAGGTAACTGAGCACCTACTGGGTACCAAAGCTGTTCTAGGCACTTGAGGTTCAGTTGTGAATAGAAGTGACAACTGGTTACTGTTTTGTGGGGCTTTGTTCTCTTATTACTTCACCTCTCATGAAAGGTCAGGCTGGATTCAAACTCTAGCTGTGCCTACTCTAAGAGGGGCCCACAGAGAACACACACTGGAGGTGGTGGAGGACCTCATGGGGGTCCCTACACCATCGAGTCTTATGGGACAGGCCTTCTGGGAATGCTCAGCCCCTCAACATCCTGTAGTCTCCTTGTGACTCTCAACCCACTGTCTCCTGGGGAGGGGTTCATGGAGAGCATCACATGACGTTGGCATGTGGCTGCAGGCTGCTTGAAAGATTCTTGGTTTATATGGGCAGGTTTTGGGAGAGAAAAGCAGGGGACTCCTGCTTTCCCTAAATTTGGAGGTTGGGCTCGGCGTGTGGATCAGGAATAGAGTGTCAGGTGCACATCTCCAGAGTCAGAGTAGGGCTTTACACACTGCCCATGTTCTGAGGCTGTGGGAGGAAACAAGGCCAGCGGGCAGATACAGTGTGGACTTCACCAAAGGCTCCAATGTGGTTTGAACACCCAGCCCACGTTCTAGCTGCCAGGGTTGCTGGGGGAAAGCCAGAGATTAAAGAAACATCCTTTTCTCACTTTGAAATATATTCCTCCCTTCAATCTGCTAAAAACTGTTTCCAAGTGGAGGTGCTATCTGCCTGACTTAATTAGAATCCATTTGCAAGCCCCAATTAAAGGACGAAAATCCTTTCAGGTGGCCTGATTAGGTCTGACAGGACATTGTCAATCATGGCCTGCCTGTCCTTTCTCCATAACATCCTGGAAATTTCCAGCCATAGTTTAAAAAAAACAAGCATTGATTAGAGTCAGCTGAGGTCAAACAAAGCATTGTACTTGATTTATGGGCTAGAAAATTAAGGATGTACCTGGGGTTCTCTCTGGACTTGAGTCTCCGGTCCTGCCCTGGGCTGTGGCCAGGGCTGTGCTGGTGCAAAGGGTGCGGGGAATGCCTCTAGCTGATTTGGATCATTCTGGAGGTGCCAGGCAGGGACTTGAAGGGCCATGGTAGAAACCCACTTGTCCCCCCAGGTGCCCCATAAACACACCTGGGACCGTCAGGGGGCACTGGAGTTGACTCAAGGCTCTGTCACCTGAAGATGGGGGCAACCTATGCTATTTGACAGTAGGGCTAGATCTGAAATAGTATGGAGTGAAGGAAGAAAACCCCACAATATCCGTAGCATAATATGCAAACTTAAAATGCATGCATACACACAACTCTGTATTTTTTAAAAGAGATAGTTTTCATTTGTACAAGGTACTTAGAATATTCAAATTCATTAGAGGCAGAAAAGTGGAAAGGTGGTTGCCAGAGACTCAGGGATGGGGAGTGGGGAGTTAGTGTTCCATGGAGACGGAGTTTCAGTTTGGGAAGATGAAAAAAAACATGCCGTGGAGACCACAGAGGGTTGAGGGTGTGGAGGGATATGAACAGGAATCAGGGATCAAGGGAAACCATGAAAAAAGGCCTCGCAGGGGCTGGTGCTGACAGTGTGTCCCCGGACCAAGGGAAAAGTGAGCTCAGCTTTTAGCAGCTGAGAGGGCCCTGAACTACCATTTAATATTTTATCTTTAAAACCAAAAACTTCCTGCAGGCATTTCATGGGTCCAGCCAGCCAGCCCTCGTCTCTTGGCTGCCCATAGCTGCAAGGGAGACTAGGAAAATGATTGGGAAGAGGTGGGATTGGCATGATTTAGTCACTTTTCATAAGGTTTCAGGATTCTACCAGTGGGGAAGAAATGGGGTAACAGCCCATGGGACAGCAGCCCATTCTACCTGCTCCAGGGTCGTTGCCTGATGCCCCCTGATTGTTTCTGGTTGCATTGTCACAATGGTGTCAGGCAGGAGGGAGGAAGGAGCCTCAGGCTGACTTACTTTTGCAAAGAAGGGTGGGTATAGGATGGAACCTTCTAGAGGCAAAATCTAGAATCCCTTCTCCCTACCCCTAAGTGTTTGACTCTGTTTTCTCTTTTGGAAACATTCTTCCTCCTGTTCTGTAGGACTACAAATTGATCTCCTACTTTTAAGCTTTCCTCTGGGAAGTTGCCCTTGACCCTCCAAGTCCAGGGGAGGGCATGTGTGGGGCAAAAGTGTGAGTGGAAGGGGGAGCCCAGGACTGACTCGGCTGGGCTGGGGTGGGAAGAACAGGGAGGCTGCATGAAGGAAGTGGCTTATACCCATTCATTGAGCAAACATCTCAGTCCCTACTCTGTGCCAGGCCCTTTGATAGGCCCTGGGGAATCAGGCAGGTATATGGGAGATTGCAGACAATATCATAAACTGTCCTGAGGCAGGAGAGGTTGTGTAGCTTGGAAAGTCTTTGATAGGTGGTGACAACCAGGTCCCCTACACACAGCCCTTCTCAATCCCAGCACCTCTCTCCTGTCCTGATGCTGGACATGGTAAAAGGGGCTTGATGTAAGTTTAGTCTGTCCAGCGTGGAGACAGAAGCAAACCTAAAAGTCCTTTAGGCCTCATTGTATAAGCTCATGGGTCAGCTCGCTGCTTTTGCATACTCAGTGTTAAGAGAAAGCTGATCATCCAAAATCCAGATATATTTCTTGAGATGGACAAAGGGGTTCATAACATCAAAAGGCTCCTCCCTGAGCAGATGCACTGGGTTGCGATTGTTATCTAGTCAGTAATGAGGCTGAGATGCCACTAGGGAAAGGCTGCTGTGGTCAGAGACATAAAGTGAAAAAGGCAAGCTCCAGCACCAACTAAGTGTCAAAAATGATGGCAATAAATGGAAGGAAAACTAGATTTCCACTTACAAAAATCCCAGTTAACATTAGCCTTTGGCAGTGCACTACTGCATAAAAATGGTCTCTCTTGGTTGTATTCTGGAGCCAGGGTCACTTAAACTGTAAATTGTAAGTGGCTTTAATGCCACTTTCTCTTACATTATTTTCAGGCTTTTTGCAGGCAGGAGTGCATCTCACTGAGCCCGCTGATGAGGTAGCCCAAGATGAGGTTTGGCCGCTGGAAAAGAGGTCTCTTTCCCCATGCTTCCTTCTGCCATTGCCCCGTCCCTGCCCACCCATTTCTTCTCACCTTGAAGAGAGACCCTTTCTCTAGGTTTGTCTTTTGGGGTTGGAATTGACCTAGACTCAAGCAGGGCTATGGTATGAACTTTTGCCGATAGGTGATATGTGAAGATGCCCATCCCAGGCTATGCTCCATGAACTCAGATCTCTGAAACCTTCCCTAGAACCCCAGGCCTCCTTTCCTGTACCAGTGCTTCTGGGGACTTTATTTCCCTGTATCATTACCATTTTCCCTCAAAGACTGTGAACCTGGGGGTGGGGGGGTCATAGATGTTCTTCCTTGTGTATTTCTAGCACATGACACAGTGCTTAGCTTAAGCTTGATGTTCAGGAATTGTTGGATGAATAAAACAATGAATGAATGAGTGTGTGAATGAGACAGGAAGGATGAAAGTAGATGAAAGCACTCACCATTGGCACAAGGTTCATTAGGCTCAAGGTATTATATTCTATCAGATGAGTTTCCATATACCCAGGGATACCTCTTCCCAGTGGTGCTGACCCTGCCTGTCTCTGTCCTGGGAGTGTGACAATCTAGGCAGGTATCTAGGGTGCTGGGAACATACTCACACGTAGCTTTTGTGGGACAGTATCATTCTCTATCTCATGTAACTGGCAGTTTGGAGGCCACCAACTTGGTGAATTCCATCAGTTGATTTTGAAATTGTTGCAGCATTTCTTCTTTATCTTTCAGAGTGAAACATCTTTCAGCTTAATATCAGAAAAATGTGACATTCTCTCAATTCTTCGGGATCATCCTGAAAACAGGATTTACCAGCGGAAAATCCAGGTGGGGCAGAGGGAAAAGAGGATCCTAAATTAGATGGGCTGAATTGGGAACTAAGATGGAGGTACTACTTTGAAGGTTTACCGTTTGGGACAAGTTTCTGGACAAATGAAAGGACTCTCAGGATATTTTGATGTTAGGCGTTTGCCTTAGCAAGAAATCCTTTAGTTGCAAAAACAAACAAACAAACAAAAAAAAAAACCCCACAATTTTTGTAAAGCTATGCACTATCCTAAGTGCTTTAATTAACTCACTGAGACTCTGAGGAGTCCAGCTTGGGTCATCAAGCAGCTAAGGTTGAACACAACCACAGAGATACTTCCCAGGGCAGGAGCGACGACCAGGCAGCAAGCTGACTCTTATGTCCTCTGGAACTCTCTTAGGTGAGACCAGGGTCAGGCAGGAGCAGGGACTCGCCAACCACTTGAAAACCATTCTGTGCTGTCAGAACGCTGCCTGTGAGGCAGGAAATTCCAGGCCAGCTGAGAGGGACACAGCTGTAGGCAGAGCCAGAGCAGGGGGTGGCACAGCAATTTTGGGAGGACTTTCCAGACCGAGGCCCTCCAGGGTGCCCAGGAGGCCTTCCTCCAGACCCTGCAGCCTCCTCTCTACCCACCATCCCTTCACCCCTACTTCTGCTGCCAGCTCCTGCTTCTGTCAGCATCATTCTTCCAAGAAGCCTTCTCTGACTTCTGAAACCCCACATCAGTGCCACTGCCCCAACTGGGTATTTCTCGGTCCTCGTGCCACCATTGTCTAATCGTCTATCTTCTCTGTAGACTGTAGGGTCATCCAGGACTGACCCAGGATGTATGGAGTGTGTTTCTATCCTCATGGAATGAATGGTCGGGGGAGACTAATGGGGCAGCCAGTTTGAGGGGAAGGACCAAGTGTTACCGGAAAGAGGTGGGGCTGGCCAAGCTCAGTGTCCAATGCCACAGAGCCCTTATCCTGCAGATGTCCACATTTCCGTCTCTCCCCCACAGGAACTCAGCAAAAGGTTCACCGCGATCCGCAAGACCAAAGGGGATGGGAACTGCTTCTACCGGGCCTTGGGCTATGCCTATCTGGAGTCTCTGCTGGGAAAGGGCAGAGAGACCCTCAAGTGAGTGGGTGGGAGGGGCTTGTTGGGTTTCATGCTGTACTCTCTGTGCCAAGGTCAGCCCAAGTAGTGAGCTTGGAGGGCTGCCTAGCAGAGGTGTTTGATGTTGGAGAAGCCCAGCTGCCCACTGTGGTGGAGTTGGGGTAGCCAAGAGGCTGGGGATGGAATCAGTGACCCTCTAGCACTTTCTAGCTTTCTGTTTCATCCATGAGTCTGGGTCAGTCCAAGTGAGTTGCGCTGGGCAGGTACTTGGTGATTCATTACAAAAAGATAAGAAAACAAACAAAAGAAGCAGTGTCGCCCTGTTCTGAGTAATTCCTGCTGGCCTTGGTTTCCAGCATGTGTAACGCAGGTGTCTGCCTGGTCAGGCCTAGATCTGAGCTTCATGTTGTGCAGAGCTGCTCCCTGTGCTGTTCGTTCCTCCGTTATAACTTCACATTTTGGTTAGTTCAGGGCTTCTCATACCTGAACATTTGTACAAACCACCTGAGAGACCTAGTTAGGGTGTAGGTTCCCATTCAGTAGGTCTGGGGGTGGAGAGCCTGAGATCCTGCATTTCCCACCAGCTCCTAGGAGATGCTGACGCCACTGGCCTCAGAACACACACTGAGGAGCAAGGAGCTAAGAGACCGCTTGGTTCTCGGCTTTCTTGAGCCTCTCCCCTTCCCATTTCTCACAGTGGTGTGGGATAGCACAGCACAGGGGTGTGACCCTAAGTTTATCTTCCCCTTGAGCTCTGTCCCCTGGAGTTGTGCCATGCAGCTGCCCTAGACGCTGAGATCAGACCTCACTCTTACTTACTTCCTGTGTGACTTTGGGCAGGTGACCCAGCCTCTCTGAGCTCATTTTTTACAACTGTGAAAAGTGGATAACATTGCATACCTAATGGGGGTTGTTACGAGGGAACCAGGATGGATTCCAGAAAGGGGCCTTGCCATTACGGGGCTTTGCAGTGGGTGCAAAATGGGTATTTGAAGTCACAGTGCCAGGGCCTTTGGGCCAGGTCTTCAGGGTTGACTCAATGCTGGTGTGGGGACAGAAGGCCATATTTGAGCTGTTAACTGATTGCCAATAGCTATCAAAGCTCCTAACTCGATTGATCCCAAGCTGTCATTGCAAGTAACTGAGTAGTATGTCAGGAAGAGATGCAAAGTAACACACACTATGTTCCGTATTGTATCTCCACTGGACATATACAACCTCATAACCTGAGGAACGTAGGTGTTAGTAAATAATTAGGAAACGGTGAGCTTTGAATATTTATTAACTTTTTAAGTATACTTTACTTAATTGTAAGTTTACATCATTCAAGTTTTAATAATGGCTGTGTTAAGAATTCTGGCTGGCAGAATTCTTGAAAATTTAACAATTAATTCACTCTTGTGAGCAGATACAAACCAGCTCTTGCACACCCCCCCAAGAAGAGTCCCTGGCAGTGCTAATAGGGCAGACATGTTGTGGGGACGGCTGCGGTGGGACGGGGTTCTGAGGACGCACTGGAGGGGCATTTGGGCCAGGGCAGGGGTCAGATTGGGACACAGTTGCATCACACCATACTCCATGTAAGTACCGAGTCTGCTCCTTTTTAGGTTCAAAGAGCGTGTACTGCAGACCCCAAATGACCTTCTGGCTGCTGGCTTTGAGGAGCACAAGTTCCGAAACTTCTTTAATGCTGTGAGTTCACCTGGGTCATGCTGGCTGAGGAAACAGGTCCCTCCTTCCATGCTGGCAGAGCAGATACTGGCGAGAGTCCCCACACAGCCCATAGCTCTGCTCCTCTCAGAGAAGGACAGAGGACTGCATCTGGCATGTAGGGATTGTGGATAAGAGCCCAGAGCTCTGCCTTTCCCTGAGAGGAGGCACCTCCTTCACCACACTCCCTCTCCACCTCATCCTCCCCATCTGATTAATTAAAGGATGGGTTCAAAGACTGTCAGAGCCCTGCTGCTCTGGATGTGCACATGGGAACCCCAAACCAGGTGGCCATGGGGGAGACCTAACTGTTGCTCCCTAGATGTACCTCTATAGGTACGAATTACAAAGTCTTGCTAACCCCCGTTAAAGACGGAGGCCCCAGGGAGTGAGGGTTGGGTCTTGCCAGGGCCTCCCCTGGCTGATGCCTCTTTGGGCACAGTTCTACAGCGTGGTGGAGCTGGTAGAGAAGGATGGTTCAGTGTCCAGCCTGCTGAAGGTGTTCAACGACCAGAGCACCTCAGACCGAATCGTGCAGTTCTTGCGCCTGCTCACATCAGCCTTCATCAGGAACAGAGCAGACTTCTTCCGACACTTCATTGATGAAGAGATGGACATCAAAGATTTCTGCACACACGTAAGATCTTAGGATCTCAGTCCCAGCCCGGCTCTGCTCCTGTTAGGGATTCTTACGGTCTCCTGAACCCTGTGCCTAGCCAGGGGACTTGGGTGTTACACATGGCCTAGCAATTCAAACAGCACTAGGTTAGCAAGTTGTAGGCACCAACAGAGCTGCCTGCATCATGTGGCTTGGGGCAAGTCACCGTTCCACCCTGGGGATTTCCCATCTGAAAAATAAGGGATAGTGTATAGCCTTTTCTAAAACTGCATAGTCCCAGAGTCACATTTGCCCCAAGACATGTTTTTGTTTACAATGCATAGTATTGCATGGAAAAGTGGCTGATGTGTAAAAATTGGGCAATTTTTCATATGAATATCTGGATTTGTCTTGGAAAATCAGAAGATCCAGCCCCAGGCCTTTACTCTTGCGTGGTACACCAGCTAGTAGCACCTGCCCTCTGTATGAGGGCCACCACCCTTGCCTCTCTCTGCTCACTCCTCTGGAAGCACTTAGGCTTGAATCCTTAATGGGCCAGGCACCTTGCAGCTCTAAGATTGTTTAATGTCCAACCTGAAAAATCCCTGCTCTCCTTTTCCAAGTCCCTCAAAAGTAGTGGTTTCTTCTCAGGAGCAACTAGAGTCTAGAATAAAAAAAGATCCAGGCTTAACTTGCAATTTTAGGGATTTGTAGCAGCTGTGCTACTTTTCTCCAGGGAGCCTATTTCCTTTGTGATGTGAGGATGTCAGTGCATACCTCATGGGTGGTTGTGATGATTACATCCCAGCACAGAGGCTTTGCCATGACCTTGAGAGCCAGGATTGAAGGTGCTTGTTCCCTGCCAGGCCTTCCTCCTAAGCTGGCTTATTTTTTTATTTTGGCCTTTGTAGGAAGTGGAGCCCATGGCCATGGAGTGTGACCACATCCAGATCACAGCCCTGTCACAGGCACTGAGCATTGCCCTGCAGGTGGAGTACGTGGATGAGATGGACACAGCTCTGAACCACCACGTGTTCCCTGAGGCCGCCACCCCTTCTGTTTACCTGCTTTATAAAACATCCCACTACAACATCCTTTACGCAGCCGATAAACATTGATTAATTTTAGGCCATGCAGTGGAATCTGTCACCTAACGGATTGCTTTCTGAATGGAACATTCTGACTTTTCAATTTTTTAAGCAATTTAGACTATAGCTAGAAAATGTACAGCTTCTTGGGCAAAGCCTCTGGAATGGAGGCCTACCCATTATGGACTGTGGTAATGGCAGTATTTTTAGTATTTATTTCGATGGAGAATCAAATGCTTTCTAATTCTGGGCCAGGAAGGGCTCCCTGACTGTGCATTCCAGTTCACTACGAGACTCTGGGTCAGTCACCTACCCTCTTTGGACCTGTTTCTTCAGTTGGATGAGGTTCCTGCAATACTGACATTCTGTTGTATAAAAATGGGGTCCTCTGGTTTCTCTTTGCAAGGGGCAGTGCCTCTCCACAGAGGCGTAAAACTCAAGGTCAGCGGCCTAGACTCAAGTGACTCACTGTCTAGGCCTACAAGAAAGAATCTGGTCCAGTCTGTTGTTGGACTGGGCTGTTGTCAACTTGAATGTGAGTGCTGTGGTGTGGTTCCAAACACACAGGATGGGTATGTTTTCCCACCCCTAACTTGAGAAAAAGAGATTTTTTTTGCCAAAGTCCAGAAATGGATCTTTCAGCCTTCAGCATAAAAGCTCAAGTTGTTGGGGCCCCCTCTACCTCTCTCAGGGCCAGATGACTGACTTTTAGTGGTTAAGCCCTTCAGGGTTCTGCTGTCAACCTTTCTGTCCCCGGGATAGAGGCTTAGGAAGACTGGGATCTGGACCAAGATCTGTGTAGTTACATCTGGGACCAGGAAGCTGCAGCTGTCCCTTCTTTCCCAGCAAATCCTAGAAGTGTAGATACTCAGCCTGGTACAGATGTTGGCACATGGGGCCGTGGACCCCAGCTGAGCAGAGCAGATGAAAGCAAAGCTGCCCTGGGCTCCTTTCTGCGGTTTCTCCTTCTGTTCTCTTTGTGGGCTGGTGAGGATAGGTGGGGAAGAACAGAGACAAGCCATGGAAAGACAACAGGGAGATTTCCATTGTTGAAACTGCCTGAGAACTCTTACCAGCTCCCTCATTCAGCCCCCTGGACATGTC
Source organism: Perodicticus potto (assembly GCA_963574655.1). Lineage (NCBI taxonomy): Eukaryota > Metazoa > Chordata > Mammalia > Primates > Lorisidae > Perodicticus > Perodicticus potto. The sequence continues at coordinate 6,517 of CAUYRH010158521.1, read as the reverse complement.
ACCTTAGATAATTTCCTCCCCCTGCTGCCTCAGGACCTCTAAGCCCATCCCTAGACTGGCATGTGAGATGGCAGCAGTGGGGAGTGACACAATTGGGTGGGCCAAGGCGCTGCTAGCAACTTTTCCCTTCACAAGAGGAAATGGAAAATGCAGGATGTGGAATTGCCCTTTGGGGTCCTTCCTTAATTGAAGGCCACCTTCTCCCAGGTTTCCTTCTGCAGGGATTTATTAGAATCTATTGGTGCTGCTGTGAGTCTGCTGACAAGCCCAACTGTGCACATGTACTGGGTAGCACACTCCTCAGAGTCCTGTTGACACAAATGATGGATTTGTGTCACTCTTCTGCCTTCATGAAAAGCCAGTAGCACTCTTAGATGTCAGGGGCCTTAGTTCCAGGCAGAGGACGCTGGTTCTCATACTGCCTTTGGCAGGAATTGGACCACAGGGCTTAAGCTAAGTATGTCACTTTTCCACAGGAATGTAAACCTGCTCCTCATATATGAATTTGTTCAGTGTCCCACACAGCTCTGGGTAGAAGTGTTAGGGGATCTTTGAAAAGTACACTGAAGAGTGGAGGGCACACTGCTTGATTTGTGAATCTCGTCCTCTTTGCCAGACAAGTCTCCAGGGAATCCCTGCAGTGTGAACACACATGACACTGGACTGGTGCCTGCAGCGGCTCTGAGGGGTTGTAAGGTGGGTTCTGGGCCTTCCACCCAGATTCTCCAACACAGTGTAGAGCCAGCACTGGCCACTGCTTCTCTCCATTTGTGGCTTGTGCGTTCTCAACAGGACAGCTATCTGGCACATTGGTTGGAGAAATTCCCTTGGTAAGATTTGTCTATACTGAGCTTCCGGGCCAGAGATCACTCACAGGGGACCCTCTTCCTGGGAAAGAATCTATCAGTTTGGAGTCAGGATGCCCAAGGTCTGGCAGAGACAGGCGAAGTCATTTTCAAGGGCTTATCCGCTGCTTTTCACAAAACCATAGGCCAAATCCAAACCATTGTCCCCATTCCCTCCATGTTTGCCCTCAGATCTTTGTCTTCAAAGGAAAAAACTATGCAAGCAAACGAGTAGCAGGTTTTGGTATTTTGTTAAAGTCCAATCATCTGTGGGCATTACCTTGCTCACCCACAGCAGCCAGTCACCCTGGCAGTCACACTTAATGGATAACTCTCCACCCTCACCCTATAGAGGCATCTCTTCCTATACCAAAAGCTGGAAGGAAGGTTGCTTTGAGAGCTTGTCTTTATAACTGCATGCTTATTACTTTCCAAAGGAAACTTTATAAATCAATAGGAATATAGCAACAGGAAGAAAGAACACTGTCCCTGCCTTTGACCAGGTTCCTATTTTAAGCACAAAGGGTTTTAGAGCCAGAATGCCAGGGCTCAAACCTCAGCTTTGCCAGTTAACTTTGTGATCTTAGCCAAGTCACTTCACCTCTCTGAGCCCCAGTTCCTACATGTACAAAGAAATCTATATATCACAGGACCATGGATTAAAATGGGATGAGATATCTGTGAAAACAGCTGGAATTCCTGACACCTATACATGCTCCTCAGCCTATCCTTCCCCAAGGTAGGCAAAAGGGCACAGCAGGTAGAGAAGCACACCACCTCTGCAGGGACTGTAGCTTCTCAAACAGTAGGAGTGTCGGGACCATTGGACAAGCCTTAAGGGCCTAACGCATTTGCCACCCTAAGCAGGAATTGGGATGTGGCTGCCTGGGGCCCTAGGCCCTGTGGGATGTGGGCTAATCCCTACACAGCTTTTCTGAACAGTAGGTGACAACATTTTACTAGCATTAAAATGGTTTCTATAACAACCTTTGTCCTGGTTGCTTAATACTGAGTACCAATACTATTTTCCTCTGGGGCTTATGTATGTGAATGGATTAGCCTGGGAAGAATACCCCTTTTTTAGTGGTAGATCCAAGACACTCAGGAAGTTCTGCCCATAGACCAGGTGAGAGCAACATTGCCTGGAATAGGTTGGCCTTATCTTTTAAAACCTATTTACTTAGCTCCTTCACCAAAAAAAAAAAAAAAAAAAAAAGAATTTCCTGTTAAAGGGCTAGGACAAGATATCAAGAGTCATCAGGGGATCTGGGTTTGACCTGTGACAAGTGGCCTCCTATGGCTTGCATACTGCTCAGGGACCTTGAGCCTGCTCACCTCCACTGCACCATTTGGAAAATGGAGAGTCCTTTACTGCCCTCAGACACATGGTCAGTCAAGAGCTGACTTCATAGACTGGAGTGCTTTCTCCTCCTGGGGGGACTCCTTGACAACTCTGCTACCTTATAAGACTAAAGCAATTTTCTGTATTTGCCTTGGACCCAGAAGGAAGACACTTTGAATTCTAACCCCAGCTCAGCCACTTGGCTGCTATGTGACTGTTAAGTCTTAACCATTTGGTGTCCATGTGCTCAACTACAAAAAAGTTTATTAAGATTTAGAACTCAAGGCCTTGAAGACTAAATGCTAATTAGATAAAAGTCCCTAACAATCCCTGGCACGTGGGCAATGTTCAGTGCCATGTGAATCTGCGTTTAGGCAAGAGGCCACTGTCCTTGCTGATTTTGACAAGACCCACAGTAACAGGGATGGTTCTAACAAGGCAAAAATTAAAGGAGCTGAATCTATCATCCCTCAATTCCCATCTAGCCTAGGGACTTACCCTTATACATCTTTTCTTCCAGCTACCTAGAGGGGCTAAGGGAATCCTGCTGCTCCCCACCCCTCCAACTTTGCCAACCGTGAGGCTATGGGAGGCTGGGTTACCTGGATCTTGGGGTATCTAGGTCCACTTGTGCACCCTTTTGAAATCCCTAGAACCTCTTAAATTAAGTAGCTACTGTATCATGCTCTGATGAACACCTGTTTGGAAGCCCAGACGCCTGCATAGACATCTGTGGATCTCCCATGGTATGGAAGTTACTGTGATTACCCATACTGAGCCAGACTGGTGTCCATGTGCTCAACTACAAAAAAAGAGAAAGCTGAGGCAGGACGTGGAGGTCCCTCATTCCCTTAGCACACATTGACACCAGGCTGACCCAAGCCTTAAGGGCCTCTGTCCCAAAGAGCTCAGCCAAGGGAACAGTGTGGTAAGTGCTATGAAGAGGGTAAGCACGGGCACTAAGGCAGTTCACAGGAGGAGCACTGCCCCCTCCTGGGGGGTTAAGGACTGGAGGACTGTAGCAGTGCCCAGGCTGGAGAAAACAAAAGCCAATCCAGGCCTAGGGAAAAGCCCATTTTACACAAAGGTGCAGAATAAGAGAAAGGGTACAAAGGACTAGGGGTAGAGAAGTCTGTTCTGTCACAGAGGAGGGGAGTAGAGATGAGGCTTGGGATCTGCCTGCTACTGTTACCTCTTTCCTACCCACCTCCTGGGGTGGCTCACACAACAGCCAGGAGCAAGAAGGAGACCTAAAACTATTAGGGTGCTGGGCAGAGTGGCAATGTGGACCCAGCTGCAATGTTCCATAGTGACCAGCAACCCCCACCAGTTGCTCCATCCACACTCCCAATACTGGCTTGCTGCCAGAGACCTACAACACTTTCTGCTAGATCAAAGGCCTAGCCCTGTTCTGGCCCAGGGAAACTAAGTTAATGAGGAAACAAATTGCATCATCACCACATCTTCTATCTAAAAACTCAGGATGACACACTGTCTCTGATGATTATTTTTAATTTAAGAAAAATCAAGGTAAACACACAAGAAGCCTGTCAACACTGGAATACATGAATATTAAGCTGCTGCATAGCATTCTTAATCCAAAACAATGCACGTCGCGCGAGGTCTCCCCCACAATAGGAGTAAGTAGGAAGAGGGAGATTTTTCTAACTGGGGTTGATGGTATGAGTGAAACACACAGTGGGAAAGAGGTTTTCATGTTTAACCAGAGAACAGACACCACTGTGTAGTCAGCAACACACCTGACTGAGGCAGTTAATTTGCACTTGTACTTGGCTGTGGCTGTTGCTGCTGCTGTTCTTTTGGATTCTTTATCGTCACCTTCTGCTTGGATAGGCAGCTCAAAGCTGATTTACCATTGCTTGGGGCAGACACAAGCAGGGAAAGCTTGCCAGACTGAGTTGGATACTTGGTTTTCAGGCCTTCTGTAAATAGCGGTTGGGAGAGCAGATGGCGCAGCTCCTTCTTTAGGACCTTCATCTGCTTCTGTCTCCGACGCTCTTCTTGCTGGTCAGCTTTTCCTCCTTGAAACACAATACAAAAAAGAGATTATGGCTTACAGAAACATTTTATTTCCCCTGATGGTTAATAAGATGTAAAATGTTTTAAAGCTACTTCTGCGAGGCAAAATTTAAAAGCTCTCTGCAGAAGCTAGTGCTGGTTTGACAGGAACTATAAATGACTAATTTCTTAACCGTAAGGAGGGATATGTAGGACCACTTTATCTTTTATTCCTCAAGAAAATCCTCTAAGACTGGAATCATCTTCATTTTACAGATGAGGAAGCTTCAGACCACAGAAAGGTCTAAAGTCACAAAGCCAGCTATCAGAGACAAGAACCCAAGTCTCTTGACTAAACACCATTTTTCTTCCTATGACCCACCCACTTACTGGCCACCTAGGGTCTGGTGAATGGACAGCTGCAAACCCGTCAGGAAACAGCACCTCTTTGCAGCCCAGCTCTTGTGAACCTCACCACCAGTGCTGTGACTGTATGTGCAGAAGTATGCATAAAAAGGGCTCCACCCCAGGCTGTCCCTGGGAAGGGAACCAGGGCTCCATGTCTTTAGGCCCAGATCCAACCTGAGCTACCCAGAAGGACTAGCTCACTATCCTCAAGCCCACTGGTTTGACCCCTGGCTTCCACAGCAAGCAGATAACAGTAAGCCAGCCTTGGAATTTGTTGACATAGGTATTGAAATGTCAACACCTCAGCAGAGCTGCACTCTGGGGTGGAAGGGTCACTGGCCATGTTGGTTCTAGATGAGATTCTGCCACTTTTTAGACTTAAGAACTTTCCTATGCAGGGATCACGAAATGCCTGGTGGTAGAGCAGTTTCCTCACACAAACTGTTTCCCTCTTGAGTCTCTAGTTCCCATATGTATAAGAATTATAAATTCCTGCTCTATTTATGTCATGAACTGTGGAGCAGATCACATGAGATAATGACATGGAAGTGCTTTGAGACCTTGGAAAACAAGTGCAATAGTAACAACAGTGATGATAAATCTTGTAATTATCAAATATCTAATACTTCGTATTTGACAGCTGTTGTAAGCACTTTACACTCCTCAATCTTCGCAATAACTCCATCAGGTAAATAGTTAATTACCTTCATTTGTGGCTCAGGAAACTGAGACATAGCAGAGAGGTTAAATAACTTAACTCAGTCAACATAGCCAGTTAAAGGAAAGGGCTGGCATTAAAAACATTAGTACTGTGGCCAGAGAGACTGTTCACCGCTGTACTCCATTCCTGTCCATATAAGAGGGAGACAGCTGAGGGCTCCAGACAGAGACAGGCAAGACATAAAGAACAAAGGTCGAGGGCATCAGGTTCATCTGGGACTAGAGCCTGTCAGCCAAGAAGGAAAGGGCATTTTGCTGATTTTGACCAGACCCACAGTAACAGGGTTGGTTCTAACAAAGCAAAAGTTGATGGAGATGAATCTATCTTTCCTCAATTCCCATCCAGCCCAAGGACTTACCCTTATACATCTCTTCTTCCAGCTCAATCTCAAGGGCAGCTGCTGCTTGCTCAATCCACGAGTTGTGCAGACAAGCCTGAAAGTTCCGATATTCCGCTTTCTCAATCTGTCGAGCTAAACGGATTCGCTCCTAGGGGAGAGTAATAAAAAGTATTCACATGGCTCGACGCCTGTAGCTCAAGTAGCTATGGCGACAGTCACATATGGTGGAGCTGGTGGGTTCAAATCCAGCCAGGGCCCACGAAACAACAATGACAACTACAACCAAAAAAATGGCCAGGCGTTGTGGCGGGCACCTGTGGTCCCCGGCCTGTGGGAGGCTGAGGCAAGAGAATTGCTTAAGCCCAAGAGTACGAAGTTGCTGTAAGCTGCGATGGCACGGCACTCTACCCAGGGTGACAGCTTGAGATTCTGTCTCAAAAAAAAAAAAAGAAGTATTCATATGATAGAAGATTGCTTCTATTAAGGGAAGCAAAGTCTCACTTGAGTTGTATTTTTAAAATCAATGGTCACTGAGATGCATTTGTTCTGCTTCCTGGTAAAGGGCAATCATTACATACATGTATGGACATGCACATAATCACAAGACTCAGCTTTCCCTACAATAAGCCCAAACAACAGTCCCTCCTTTTGAAAATATGTCCTGGTCTCACGCCAACCTACAGGTGTCTCTTTTTTTTTTTTTGAGACAAAGCCTCAAACTGTCACTCTGGGTAGAGTACCGTGGCATCACAGCTCACAGCAACCTCCAACTCCTGGGCTCAAGCGAGTCTCCTGCCTCAGCCTCCCAAGTAGCTGGGACTACAGGCGCCCACCACAACGCC
>CAUYRH010158520.1:0-17669 GCA_963574655.1 Perodicticus potto | reverse complement strand
AGTGCAATCAAGGGGTACAATGTGCTGGTTTCATATACAATCTGAAGTGTTTTCATCAAACTGTTTAACATAGCCTTCATGGCATTTTCTTAGTTATTGTATGAAGACATTTGTGTTCAAATTGTATGAACACAAATGTCTTATTGCTGTAATTGGGTAAATGAGGTGAAGTCTATGTTGTTTAGTAGGATGTAATCACTCCAATTTGTGCAAATAATCAGCACATTGAATCCCATAATTGCATAAATGTATTCATGATCTATGTACAAATGACTTAATAAAAAAAGTAATAATAAAAAAGCAAGTGGGAGTGGGGGAAGATGACTGACTGGAGCGAGCTTTCAACAGAAGCGCCCCTCCAGAGGGAGATATAATGGCTGGAAAGAACCCAATGAAGCTTAAGTGTGGGAGCCAAGCTGAGAGAAGAGATTGACAATTACACATCTTCTCTGCTGAGGCAAGCTGCGACTCCAAGGAAACAAATTTCAGGTACAGAACACATCCCAAAGAGGATGTGTGTCCATCCCTTCCCCCAAGAGAGTTGCTTGCTTGCTGTGGGATCTCTACTAGCAAGCAGTGAACTGAGGTCCTCTTCTCTCACCCCAAAGGAGTGAGTTAATGGAGGCTGAGACTCCTCCAGAGAGTCCCTGGGGTGAGCTTGGGAATTCTCTTGTCTGGCATGAAGGTTGAACCAGTATTTTCCCTACCACTTTGAACTCCCAGTCCATCCTTCCCCCCTTTCCTGGTGATGTAGAAGCCCAACCCCTGATGAGACCAGAATGTCCATGGTTCTTTGTTAGGCAGCAAACTACACTGTAAGAGTGAATCTGGGCTTGTTCCCTGTGGCTCAACCGGCTAAGGTGCCAGCCACGTACACCTGAGCTGGCGGGTTCGAATCCAGCCCAGGCCCACCAAACAACAATGACGGCTGCAACCAAAAAATGGCCGGGTATTGTGGCGGGTGCCTGTAGTCCCAGCTACTTGGGAGGCAGAGGCAAGAGACTCACTTGAGCCCAGGAAATGGAAGTTGCTGGGTTGCTGTGAGCTGTGATGCCACAGCACTCTATCCAGGGTGACAGCTTGAGGCTCTGTCTCAAAAAAAAAAAAAAAAAAAAAAAAAGAGTGAATCTGGTAGCAGTGCAGAAAGGCACAGGTGGGAAGGTGTCTGGCCTGGCTTTGACAAAGTGCAATTCAGCAGCGGGCAGAGGCTTGGATCTCGGCATGACAGGTGGATGCTCAGGAACTGCGGAGGCAGGGGAAACTGAGTAGAGACACTTCTTAAGCAGCATCAGTGTTAATAGAACCATCCTGCCAATGTCAACTTTTGGAAAGACACCTCCCCAATTCTGTGGATGGCCAGAGGGAGCTAGACCTCACATTTTAGGGATACTAGAGGAGCAGACTGGCTGGGGCAGAGGCACAATCACTCAAGAGGAAAACCATTTGCTGCTTTGTTAACCTCTGCTTTGGAATGAGCTCAGGTGGAATACAACCCAGTTTCCATTGACCACCCAAGGTAGTCAGGCTTCAGCTCTCCCAGTCTTAGCTGGCTGCTGACAGAATGTGGTGGCCTGGCCAATGAGGCATTGACTTCCCTCTGACTCTGGCAGGCCCAAATCCCTGGCACATTTGCTCATTGTAGGGAATGGGCCATAGCCCAATCCCTGGCACATTTGCTCATTGGAGGGAATGGGCCATAGCCCAATCCCTGGCACATTTGCTCATTGGAGGGAATGGGGCATCAGTGCCTGGGTGTGACATAGGTGTAAGGTGGGGAAGGAGGCACCAGCACTCCTGGATTATTTTGCTGGGTGGGCCTTTCTGATTCCATGGAGCACTGGAGTGAGTTACACTTAAGCTGCCAGTGGACCCCACTGTCTGGTTGCTGGAGACCTTTTGAACTCTCCCAACTTGATCTATATTTGTGTTGACTGGGACAATTGGTTTGGAACTCTTGCCCTGGACCAATCACCCAGGGACCCACCAAGGTTGGACCATGGTTGTGTTGTTGTGGGAGTGTGGGATTCTCCTTTTTCAGTTGTTGACTGTGGGGAACAGGATGTCTTAGTTGCTTATATATCTCTAAAGCTGAGATTTCAACCCAAAGCCACTGATTCACTATGATTGGACAGAGACTAGCTGAATACTAGCCAGCTAGACCCATCACACCAAACTGACCCCCAGAGTTTCAGGCTGTAGGACTAAATGAGAACTTTGTAAACCTCCACGGGAAAAGCTGCAATCACTAGTCCCAGTTCTTTGGTAAAAGGCCAGTTAATTAAAACTCCAGGAGCCCTCAATTCAATTTTACCTTACCAGATTCTCTAGCCAAATGGTGAAAAATAATCATGGGCAGAATCAGGGGAAAAACTCTGGCAACCTGAATAATCAACTCCCCCAAGGAATGACAAAGGATGCACAACAGAAGATCCCATTTATAAACAAATGGCTGACATGTCAGAAATTGAGTTCAGAATTTGGATTGCAAATAAGATTAACAGAATGGAAGTAAAGATGGAATTACAAATTCAAGGAGCAATTCAAAAGTTGTCTCAAGAATTCAATGAATTCAAAGACAAAATCACCAAAGATTTTGACACAATGAAGCAAGAGCTTGGAGCCCTCAAAGATCTGAGAAATACAGTAGAATCCCTCAGTAACCGAATGGAGCAAGTGGAAGAAATTATCTCTGACATTGAAGACAGAGCTTTTTAACACTCCCAAACACTCAAAGAGGAAGAGAAGAGGAGAGCAAAAATGGATCATTGAATGAGAGAATTGTGGGACCATTCCAAAAGAGCAAACATTTGCCTTCTAGGAATCCCTGAAGGAGAAGAGGATGTTCCAAAAGGCACAGATACTCTATTCCAAGAGATAATCGAGGAGAACTTCCCAAGCATGGCAACAGATACTGAAATTCAGATAGGAGACAGTTTCAGAACCCCAACAAGACTGAATCCAAATAAAACATCTCCTAGACACATTGTAATTAACTTCACCAAAGTTAATATGAAGGAGAAAATCCCATAAGCAGCCAGACATAAGAAAATCATAACCTAGAAGGGGAATAATATTAGAATAACAGCAGATTTCTCTGCTGAAATTTTCAATCCAGAAGCCAATGGTCATCAACCTTCAGTCTCCTAAAACAAAGCAATTTAAAGTTCAGGATCCTGTATCCAGCTAAATTGAGTTTCATTTATGGTGGAGAAGTCAAATACTTTAATGACATACACACATTGAAGAAATTTGCTACAAGCTCTTCAGGATATTCTCAGATCCATCCTCCATAATGAACACCATAATGCTCTACCACCAAAGTAAACTCACTCAGAAATTATTGATCAAAACCCAAGTTCCACAGTGGCAAAAGGATTAAAAATGTCCACTGGACTTTTGAAAAACTTGACACTGAAAATACTACCAGGCTTATCAATACTCTCAATTAATGTGAATGGCTTAGATTGTCCTCTTAAGAAGCATAGGTTGGCTGACTGAATGCAAAAACTCAGGCCAGATATCTTGTATATGCTGCATACAAGAATCTCATCTTACCTTAAAGGATAAATATAGACTCAGGGTGAAGGGATGGACATCTGTAATCCAGGAAAACGGAAATCAGAAAAAAGCAATTTTATTTGCTGATATACTAGGCTTTAAACCAACAAAACTAAGGAAAGACAAGGATGGACACTTCATATTTGTTAAGAACAACACTCAGCAATATGAGATGTCAATTATCAACATTTATGCACCCAACCAGAATGCTCCTCAATTTGTAAGGGAGACCCTAACAGCCATGAACAACTTGATATCTCCCAGCACCATAATACTCAGAGATTTTATTTTATTTTATTTTATTTTTTAATGCTCAGAGATTTTAACAACCTTTTGGCAGTTTTGGATAGATCCTTCAAAAGAAACTAAGCAAAGAAATTTTGGACTTAAACTTCACCATACAACAATTGAATTTAACAGACATCTGCAGAACATTTCATCCTAACAAAACTGAATACACATTCTTCTCATCAGCCCATGGAGCATTCTGCAAAATTGATCACATTTTGGGTCACAATTCTAACCTCAGCAAATTTAAAATAATAGAAATTATTCCTTGTATTTTCTCAGATCATCATGCAATAAAAGCTGAACTCACTCAATAACAGGAACTTGCATACTTATACAAAGACATGGAAACTACATAACTATATGATGATTGATAGCTGGGTCATAGATAAGATTAAGAAGAAAATTGCCAAATTTTTGGAACAAAACAATAATGAAGATATAAATAATCAGAACCTGTGTGATACTCCAATGCTAAGATGGAAATTTATAGCATCACAAGCCTTCCTTAAGAGAATGCAAAGAGACGAAGTCAATAACTTAATGGGACATTTCAAGTAACTGGAAAAGGAAGAAAATTCCAACTCTAAACACCGAAGAAGAAAAGAAATAACCAAAATTAGAGCTGAATTAAATGAAATAGAAAACAAAAGAATTATTCAAATGATCAATGAATCAAAAAGTTAGTTTTTTGAAAAATTTAACAAAATTGAGAAACGTTTGCCCAATCTAACCAAAAATAGAAAATTAAAAACCTTAATATAATATCATCAGTCAGAAATGACAAAGGTGAAATAACAACTCATACCTCAGAAATTCGAAGAATCTTTGAATCCTCAGAAACTCTATTCTCAGAAATATGAAAATCTGAAAGAAATTGACCAGTACTTGGAAGCATGCCACCTTCCTAGACTTAGCAAGAAAGAATTTGAAATATTGAACATACATGTAACAAGTACTGAAAAAGAATCAACTATGCAAAATTTCCCAAAAAAGGAGTCTGGGACCAGATGGCTTCACATCAGAATTCTTTCAAACCTTTAAAGAGGAACTATTACCTATATTACTTGACCTTTTCCAAAGCATAGAAAAAAGGAATACTTCCCAACACATTCTGTGGAGCAAATATCAACCTGATACCCAAACCAGGAAAAGATCCAGCAAGAAAAGAAAACTATAGACCAATATCTTTAATGAACATACATGCAAAAATATTCAATAAGATCCTAGCAAACAGAATTCAGAAACACATCAAATGAATTATACACCATGACCAAGTGATTTTTATCCAAGGGTCTCAAGGTTGGTTCAATATATGTAAATTTATAAATATAATACATCACATAAACAAACTAAAAAACAAAGACCATATGATTCTCTCAATTGATGCAAAAAGCTTTTGACAATATCCAACATCCTTTCATGATCAGAACACTTAAGAAAATAGGTATAGAAGGGACTTTTTAAAAACTGATAGAAGCCATCTACAGCAAACCCACAGCCAATATCATATTGAATGGAGTAAAATTGAAAACATTTCCACTCAGATCAGGAACCAGGCAAGGCTGACCATTGTCTCCACTGCTTTTTAATATTGGAATGGAAGTCTTAGCCATCGCAATCAGGCAAGAAAAGGTGATCAAGTGTATCCATGTAGGGTCAGAGGAGATCAAACTTTCACCCTTCGCAGATGATACAATTTTATGTCTGAAAAACCCAGGGATTCAACCACAAAACTCTTACAAGTGATCAAGGAATACAGTAACATCTCAGGTTACAAAATCAATACTCCAAATCTATAGCCTTTATATAACAATAATAGTCATGCTGAAAAAATAGTAAAGGCCTCTATTACTTTTACAGTATTGCCAAAGAAGATGAAATATTTGGGAGTTTACCTAACAAAGGACATGAAAGATCTCTATAAAGAGAATTATTAAACTCTGAGAAAAGAAATAGCTGCAGATGTTAGCAAATGGCAAAGCATACATGTCCATGGCTAGGAAGAATCAACATTATTAAAATGTCCATATAACCCATAGCAATATACAAATTTAATGTAATCCCTATTAAAGCACCACTGTCATACTTTAAATATCTGGAAAAAACAGTACTTTGTTTTATATAGAACCAGAAAAAACCTCAAATAGCCAAGACATTACTCAGAAATAAAAATAAATCAGGAGGAATCATGCTACCAGACTTCAAACTATACTCTAAATCTATAGTGATCAAAATAGCATGGTACTGGCACAAAAACAGGAAGATAGATGTATGGAATAGAATTGAGAACCAAGAGATGAACCCAGACACTTATCATCATTTGATCTTTGATAAGTCTATTAAAAATATAAATTGGGGGAAAATTCCCTATTCAGCAAATGGTGCTGAATGAACTGACTGGTGACTTGTAGAAGATTGAAACTGATCCCATGCCTTTCACCATTAACAAAAATTGACTCTTACTGGATAAAAGATTTAAACTTAAGACACGAAACTATAAAGAATCTTGGAGAGAGTGCAGGAGAAACACTTTAAAAAATCAGCTTGGGAGAATACTTTATGAGGAGGACACCCCCCTCCCCAGGCAATTGAAGCAATACCAAAAATATATTACTGGAATCTGATCAAACTAAACAGCTTCTGCACATCCAAAAACACAGTAAGTAAAGCAAGCAGACAACCCTCAGAATGGGAGAGGATATTTGTAGTTTATGTTTCTGACAAAGGTTTGATAACAAGAATCCACAGAGAACTCAAACTTACTAATAAGAAAAGAACAATTTCATTGAGGGCAAAGGACTTGAACAGAAGCTTCTCTGAAGAAGATAGGAGCATGGCCTACAGACACATGAAAGAATGGTCATCATTCTTAATCATCAGAGAAATGCAAATCAAAACCACTTTGAGATATCATCTAACTCCAGTAAGAGTAGCCCATGTAATAAAATACCCAAACCATAGATGTCGGTGTGGATGTGGAGAAAAGGGAACACTTCTGCACTGCTGGTACAAGTGCAAGCTAATATGTCTCTTTTGGAAAGAAGTATGGAGAATACTCAGGGATCTAAAAGTAGACCTGCCATTTGACCCTGCAATTCCTCTACTAGGTGTATATCCAACAGACCAAAAATCACTTTATAACAAAGATATCTGCACCAGACTGTTCATTGCAGCTCAATTCATAATAGCCAAGTGATGGGAGAAGACCAAGTGTCCATTGACCCGTGAAGGGATTAACAAATTGTGGTATATGTATACCATGGAATATTATGCAGCCTTAGAAAAATGGAGACTTTACCTCTTTTATGTTTACATGATGGAGCTGGAACACATCCTACTTAGTAAAGTATCCCAAGAATGGAAGAAAAAGTATCCAATGTACTCAGTACTATTATGAAACCAATTTACAATCACTCACACTTTCATATGAAGATAGATCAAAACTATGGCCCAGATGAAGGACGGAGGCGGGGGTGGGGATGGGAGTAGATGGGAGAGGTCAGATCGAGGGAGGGTGAGTGGTATGCACTTTTGGTGCATATTGGAAGAGTACATGTAAGATCTAATAAATATAGGGTATAAATGTCTTAACACAATAATTAAGTAAATGAGGTGAGGGATATATTAACTAGTGTGATGTATATGAAATCAGCACATTGTACTTCATAAATGCATTAACATATATATGATCTATGTGTTTAAGACTTAATAAAAAAAATGAAAAGTAAAACCCACCTTTCTGGATTGTGAAAAAAAAAAAGAAAGAAAATCTTGTGAGGACAATAGTCCAAAAGGATAGATGATTAATAGCAGAAACAGTAGCCAACAGTATAAATATTTTAGCTTGTTCAACTTACATAATTCTGACTGAAAAATTAAAGTTAGCAAATTTTCCACTCAATGGGTACTAAAATCATTGTGCCCAGATCAGCTGCAGACAAGAGCAGAGTATTCAATGGAAATTTTAAACAAGTTTGGTCAAGATTCTCACACATTTCTTTGAAGAAGTGTAACAGGAGATGAAACAGCTTTACCAGCATGATCCTAAAGTCAAAGAAAAATCAATGCAGTATCTACTGAGAGGTAGAAGTTGTCTAGTCAAAACAAAAGCAGACTGGCCAAGAAAAAAGGTCATGGTAACAGCACTGTGAGCTGCTTAAGGTGTTTTGCTTGACATTCCGGAGGACCAAACAAAGAATGTGAATATCTGCTTACTATGATAGTGTTTTGAAAAAGTTAGCCAAAAGCTTTAGCGGATACTTACCAAGGAATTCTCTTGTTTATGCCTCTCATTAAGCAAGGACAATTTTATGACAGTTTCCATGGGAAATCATTAAGCATATATCTTACAGTTTGTCTCCTTCTGACTTTTTCTGTTTCCTGACTTAAAAAAATCTTTAAAAGGTACCCATTTTTAAAGTTAATAATATAAAAAAGATTTCATTAACATAGTTAAATGCCAGACCCTCAGTTCTCTGGGGCTGGATTAAATAGCGGGCACCATCACTTAAAAAAAAAGTCTTGAGCTTGATGGAGCTTTTGTTAGAAAGCAAAGTTTATATTTTTACATTTATCTCTTACTTCCAGTTTCCACAAACTTTTAAAAAACCTTATTAAACATAATAAATATACAACCATTATCAATATAATGTATACATATTCATATTCATGTGCAACTAACAAGTGTACACCGTATATGGCACAGATAGAGATGAACCACACAAGAAAGGAGGGTGATTACCTGATAGCCTCCTGTGGTCAACTCCTTCAGCTTTGCCTCACCTTTTGAGTCAAGATTACATTATATTTTTTTAGCCAATGGAACTCCTTTATTTTATTTTTCCTTATTAAATCGTAACTGTGTACATTAATGCATTTATGAGGTACAATGTGCTGATTTGTTATACAATGTGGAATGCTTACACCAAACTGATTAACATAACCATCACCTTGCTTACTCATTTGTTGTGGTAAGACATTTATTCTTAATAGTTTTGAAATCTACCATTGCATTGTGCTCATTAGGTGACATACCATTCCTCCTCCTGGCCTCGCCCTTCCCCTCTCCTCTCCCTTCTCTTCCCTTCTTCTTTCTGCACTATAGTTACATTCTATCATTTGTATGAAAGTGTAGGTGATTATGTATTCATTTCACAGTAGTATTGAGTACATTGGGTACTGTTTCTTCCATTCTTGAGAAATTTAACAAGAAAAATGCATTTCAGCTCCATCCAGATAAACATAAAAGATGTAAAGTCTCCATATTTTTTATGGCTTCATAGTATTCCATGGTATACATATACCACGATTTGTTAGTTCATTAATGGGTTGATGGGCACTTGGGCTACTTCCATGACTTGGCAATTATGAATTGGGCTGCAATAAACATTCTGGTGAAATGTCTTTGTTGTAAAATGATTTTTGATCAGCTATGTCTATACCTAGTTTAGGAATTGCAGGATTGATTGGTAGGTCTACTTTTAATTCCTTGAGTATTCTCCAAACATCTTTCCAAAATGGTCATATTAGCTTGCATTCCCACCAGCAATGTAGAAGGGTTCCCTTCTCTCCACTCCCACACCAATATCTTTAGTTTTGGGATTTTGTGATGTGGGCTAATCTTACTTGAGTTAGATGATATTTCAAAGTGGTTTCAATTTTCATTTCTGTGATGATTAAAGATGATGAGCATTTTTTCATGAGTTTGCAGGCCATATGCCTATTTTCTTCAGAGAAGCTTCTGTTCAAGTGTCTTGCACACAAGGAAATTTTTTTTTTCTTATTGATTAGTTTGAGTCTCCTTGTAGATTCTAGTTACCAGACTTTGTCAGAATCATAACCAGTGAAAATCTTCTCCCATTCCAAAGGCTGTCTGTTTGCTTTACTCATTGTGCTCCTGGCTGTGCAGAAACTTTTTAATTTGATCAGATCCCAGTAATATATTTTTAGTGTTGCTTCAATTGCCGGGGGGGGGGGGGTCCTCTTCATAAAATATTCTCCCAGGCTGATTTCTTCAAGTGTTTTCCATACACTCTCTTCTAACATTTTTATAGTTTCATGTCTTAAGTTTAAATCTTTTATCCAGTGAGAATCAATTTTTGTTAATGGTGAAAGGTGAGGGTCCAGTTTCAGCCTTCTACAGGTCACCAGACAGTTCACCCAGCACTATTTGTTAAGTAGAAAATCTTTACCCCAGTGAATGTTTTTGATAGGCTTATGAAAGTTAAAATGATGATAAGTGGCTGGGTTCATCTCTTGGTTCTCTATTCTGTTCCATAAATCTACCTCTGTGTTTTTGTGCCAGTACCATGGTGATTTGATTGCTATAGATTTATAGTACAGCCTGAGGTCTGGTAACATGATACCTCCTGATTTGTTTCTATTTCTGAGTAATGTTTTGGCTATTTGAGGTTTTTTTTTCTGATTCCATATGAAATGAAGCACTATTTTTTCAAGCTCTTTAAAGTATGACAATAGTGCTTTAATAGGGATTGCATTAAATCTGTAGATTGCTTTGGGTAGTATGGACATTTTAACAATGTTGATTCTTCCCAGCCATGAGCATGGTATGTTTTTCCATTTCTTAACATCTTGTGCTATTTTTCCTCAGAGTTTTATAGTTCTTTTTACAGCAATCTTTCACGTCCTTTGGTAGATAAATACCCAGATATTTCATCTTCTTTGGCACTACTGTAAAAGGAATAAAGTTCTTGACTGTATTTTCAGTTTCACTATTGTTGGCATACATAACAGTTGTTGATTCATAAGTATTGATTTTTGTATCCCAAGACACTGCTGTATTCCTCGATCACTTCTAAGAGTTTTGTAGTTGAGTCCCTGGGGTTTTCCAGGTATAGGATCATACCATCTGCAAAGAGTGAGAGTTTGATCTCCTCTGACCCTATTTAAATACCAATGGGGATCAGGGTTTTAATGTGTGAATTTGATAGGGGACATATTTTGGTTCATAGTACATATACACATATGTATGCAGATATATATGTACACATATAATAATCTGAATTGTGATAAAATTTGTTATTTTTTACTTAAATAATTTTAGCTTGAGTAATTTTCATTGTGTAAACAGTGTATTAATAAGAGCATTAAGTGAAATCTGAAACAATTAAAATTACTAAAATAATGTTACCTGTATAGTTTTGTTAATATTCTATTCCAATTCTTTTTCATATGAAAATCTATTTTTCATCATTGTAATTATAGTGCACAAATTACTTTAAACCCATGTTTAAAAAAACTGACATTGGTGTGAGTATTTGCTTTATGATTTTAATAATTTGTAATATCGTAAATTGCAAGTATGTAGAATATATTTTTATTTACTCCTGGTGATAGCTGACTTTTTTTCCTACTTATGACTTGGAAATTATAATGAGATTCATTAATTACTAGAAGTAATGAATTCTGAGATTCATTACATACTGCTAGAAGTAGTATGAAAATACTCATATTCCTATGAGTGTTCTTTTACTTACTAGCTATATGACTACAAGTTCAGAACTTAATTATGCTTCATTTTTCTCATTTGTAAAGTATGTCCAAATAATACACCTATCTTTTTCTCATGGCAATTGTTAAGTCCTTATACCTTTCTCCAGTATAAAGCACATGCTTAGTTAATGATTATTGATTAAATAAAACTATTAACAAATGCACATTTATAATGTTTAACTATTTAAATTTTTAGACATGAAGTTTAAATCAACATCAGATAATTGGAGACCTGTAAACTTAACTATCAACCAAAAGATATTTGCATTACTCTTTGCAAAAGAAAAAAGAAACACAATCCAATCTATGGAAGTTGTTTTTCTTTTTTTGATAGTACTTTAGTAACAGATGAATAGACTGGGCATGGACGACTCAACTTTCCCCATTAATGAGAAACTTCCATTGACTCAGGTGATTGCTGACAGCTGTTTTCTGAATATTTACAGAAGGCAGTGAATGGATGACCTACAGAAAATATCATTTGTGAGAAGATGTCATTTAATGCAGTAGACCATGAAGAGTTTACTATACTTATCAAAAAAAATAACACTCCCAGGGCTTTATCTTTACTGATGATGAAAAAGAAGGTCTGTGTGCCTAAAACACTGACATGCCAGACAGATGGATGGCCTATTTCAAAGTTCTCTTACACAAGCCATGAAGAACAGCATTAGCTGACCCTCAGGGTGTAATTGACTTTGCTATACAGAGCAGCAAGAGTGACCTCAATTCCACATCCATAAGTGAGTTTTATGACACGATTGGAAAATGCAAAAAGCAAAAAATGCATTAAATGCTAATAGAATCCTTAATGAAAATGTCATAAGGATACAACATGTACGCATCCATGTACACTTGTATGTATATGGATGCATTTGATTGTTGCTTTGACAGAAGAAAAAAACCTTTGGTGTATGACTGTTCCTGATTCACAAGTGACTAAAAAGTAGGAGGGAAAATATATTTTAAAATCATAGCTTTATCCCCCCCTTTTTTTTTTGATACTTCTAATGATCCTGAAAAATTCCCTTAATGTTTCTCTCATTGAGAAGAAAGCCTGAGTTGGATTTATGCATAATCATTTTATGGTTGAACAAAATTTTATATTCCTCTGTAACCATCCAAAAGATACTGGGATTTCTTCCAGGAATATCCTGGCCTTCATTAATTTTAAGGATACCTTAAACTATGTAGATCATAGTTACTTAAGAAGAATTCTTATGCCATAAGGACAAATAAATTTTCTATTGGATATTCAGGCACTTGATTCTATTCCAAAAATCACAGGATATGGTTTCTGAAATTCTGAGAACTGATACTAAATTCAAAACATTCTACAATGTAGTGGTCTAGCTTAGGACTAGTTTATGTAAAAAATATTTGAGTATATTATTTATCATTTTTTTCCTGGCTGGAGTTGAAGTAATAAAATAAGACTTGAATAATACCATTTCCAGCTTAAAGAAAATCAGAAATAAAAGTAGAAATTGAGGTTAGAGTCATATCTGGTATAGTTTTAAAACTCTAGCCCTATATTCAGAGAACTTGGGAAAACAATAAGGAAAATTTATTTCACATGGAGATTTTGGCTGCATAAAATGTTAAAGTTTAATGGAACCTGGGAATGATGAGTCCCACCATATTGAAAGACCATCTTTTGTATCTCCCATATTGTTTTGTTATACGATCATTTATCCAACCTTTGCCTTGCTATCCTAGGCAGTTCCACGATTGGAAAGGTTGTTAGGTATGGAAGAGGGCAAACAGTTGGCAAAGCATCATCTAATTAGCATTACTGTTTTGACCCCAGAAGGGTTTTTCTTGTGTGAAAGATTCTGGGAAAACACATGGTCAAAAGGAAATTGTTATATAACCCCGATGTGTTATGTAACCTGTTATACAAGCGTAACATCCACCTGTCAATCAACCAACGGCAGGAAATAGCAGCCAAACCCACCCAGGAGAGATGCTGAACCAACTAGTGAGCATATGAAAGACTTTGGGGCCTTCTCCACTTGTGGAGAACCACCTGTCTCTCCCTCTGAGATGTACCTCAGCTTTGCTGCATGTGTGGGATTGCTTTGTATTTGTTGTCACTCCATCGATGGCTTGAATTAGTACCTACTCATGCCTGACACTGGGCACTGAGAACCAGAGAACACCCAAATGGATCTCACAGGTCTGGTGGCTGGAATCGCTTATGTGGAGACAAAAAAAAAAAATCTCTGAAATGCTTACTAGGAGAGAATATTTGTCCCTCTTTTTCACTGAAGGCCTTTTATATAGATATTTTAGGAAAACTGTTACGCTTTTTTCCTCAATGTTTTCTTGCTCAGGCTAAGCAAAATTACATACACCAGCATTGTAGTCCAGCTGAGATAAAATTGCTCCTTGTCCCTTCCTATTTGTGTGATCTTATTGAAACTTTCCAAATCTTAGTCTCTGTTTCTATAAAATTATTACAAGGGGACTGACCTTATTCATCTTTAAGAATTAAACAAGTTCATAGCTACTATTTTTATTTTCTTCAACCCTTCCTGAGTGATGTAAATCCTACAAGCTAAAATAGAGCCAGATAAGTTTGATTTGAATTCTTTTTTGATATATTTTTTAAAAGGTTAAGTGTTTAATTTCTGTAATTTCTGAAAGTGGAGGTTGACTGAGAGAGAGAGAGAGAGAGAGAGAGAGAAAGAGAGGGAGAGAAGTGCAGTTACGTTTCTCTGGCAATTCAGGCTCTGGCATTTTGTCTCTGTCAATGTTTTACTTTCTGTCTGTGGGTTGTGGCACTTCGTTTATTGCTTCTGGAGTTAACTTAAACAAGAAATTCTCTCTCTCTTTGATTGCATGAATTCATACACATGCACACACCTATTTCAAATCTCTGAACATGCAGCAACTTTAATAAAGGGTTGGGAAATTAGAAGGGCTTTACTTTGTAACACATGAACACTTAAAATTGATTATCTGTCATTTTATTCTAAAAGATTTTTGTTTTCATTCAGCTATGTGTCTTTTTGCCACCTCTCTTTTCTTGTTCTTAGGAGCAAACCCACCAAAATTGCTGAAGATATTTTTTCCCTCACTAAAATGATCTGAATCTGATTTACAAGACTTAATTGCTTAGAATTTAAGAACCCTAGTGATAGGTTTGTTTCTAATCAATAAATTCCTTTTGAGGGGGGAATCTATTCCTTTTTAAAAGTTTGATCTCAAAATAGTAGTCCTACCAAGAACTTTCTGCGTTGCCAGTTTGAGAAGCAATGTAGTTATTTATGGAAGATCTTTAAACAAGAGCAGTTTTTATTACTTTGAAATCAGTTGCAGATGTTACTCAGTATCTTTGCAGTTGCCGTAAGATCAAAACTAAGCTATGGCATTTGTTATAGCCATCTGTTTAATGTTCTTTTGAGAAACTTCACCACTCCAGGTTTTTCATGATTATTTTTGTGAGTTCAAACCCCTGCAAAGGTGAATGTTTAAAACTGTTGTCTTCCTTATAAGTACCTAAGTACTTACTTCTTGGGTACTTGGCATAATGTTTGCCACATGGTGGAGTTTCAATCAATGAAAGAACTTAATTTTTAAAATGTGTTAGAGAATAAAAATGGCAAATGTTACCTTTAATTTATTTTTAGATAAGGAAGCCAGGACCTTAATCTTTACATGAGGTGCCAAGCTTTCAGAAACTAAAACCACAGTTTAGTTAAGGAATATTTTGGATGTTGGTTGACATTTCTTTCTACTACTCATATTAGAATAATAACTATTAATGAAGAACAGTACCAGAGTAATGCTATCATTTTGATAAATGTGGATAGAATTTTTACAAGACCTTTCTGTTAGATTTCAACACAAATCTGCTTTTCCCCCAGTCAAAGCTCAAAGGCATATTTGCGTAAAGGTCTGAGGGAGTGAACACTGGAGCAAGGCATCTGAGCTCAAATCTCGGCCCTGTTCCTCCTAAGTCATTTATTTCTGGGCAAGCTGCATGCCTCCCATTTCTTCAGCACCTTGCTTAGAAAATACAGGTTATAATGCATGTACCCTCTCATGTTTTTTAATATTTCTAAAGTTCTTAAACAGCGTCCTTTCTTTCCCACTCCTTTTTCCTTCCCTCCCTGCCTCTCTTTCTCTTTTGTACTTTCTCTACTTCTCTCTCTCCACACTTTCTCTTTTCCTTTCTTTTTTTTTAATGTGGTAGCCCCTCAATGGTTGCTTTTTTCTGTAATAATTTTCTACTCTACTTTATATTAGGGTGAAACAGGCAATTGGTTTTAATAATTTTTATTTTTGGCCTGCAAAGAGGCCTTCAGAAAGAAAATATAAATAAGCAGGGAAACATAGTTAAAGTCATGCCCAGTTGATGTTCAAACTATTATTTAGGTTATCCTTTATTTTCTACATGGAACTCTTTTAAAAGAGTCCATGCTGAGTAGCATTGTGGTAGCCATACACTGTTATCGAGACTATTTTGTTTTATTTCTTTTAAGATATCTTTTTTTCACATTTCAACAACTCCGAAACTGGGATGCATTTAATAAATCTATAGAGCTCATAACAGGCATCAGACATGCGTATCCTTGAGTAGCTGACATTGTTCTTGTGTGCATGAATTGTGTCATAGCTGTTGATACTGTTCTCTGTGCACTGGAGTTACATGCATTACCAATAACACACAATTTAATTATGATTTTAAATATCTAAAATATATTAATCTAGGATGTGTCATTAAAATTTAAAGTTATAGAGAAAGGCAAGATACAGAGCAATCGGACCTAATTTTGATATTAATGAAGTAAATGTTCATTATTGTAAGAATAACCATAATTCTAGCAAGTCTAAGCGCTTTGTGGCAATTGAGTATAGGAAATGCTACTTAAAAATATGGCAAATTAAAATTCCCTTTTCTTTTTCTCCTGAAACAGGCTATGAAACATGGAGAAGTCACTACTTGACTTTCTCCCTCCTTTTTTCTCTGAAGACCGTCATGTGACAAGTGTCCTGCCCTATACTTGGAGGGGAAAGATTGTCACATAGAGAGGCTAAGAAGAACCTGATCAAACAAGGCTTGCAAAGTTCCCTGTAGTTTATTACCACTGAATCACATTCATTTGTTCTCCAATCACAGTTTTTCATGACTAGCCATAGAAAATACAGTTTTCTTTGGGTCTTTATTTCTGAAGGTTCCCATTTCATGTTAACACTTATTAAATAATTTTTATGCTTTTCTCTTATTAATCTGTCTTTTGTTATGGGGGTCTCAGTCATGAAACTATGATGGGTAAAAGAAAGATATTACTTTTTTTCCTCTGGAAAAGTAAAAGAGTAGGCACTCGTAAAAAGATAAAGTCATATTTTATTACTGAAGTATTTTCAGAATGATAGTATCTTTCACCAAGTGATGAAACTAAAGGGAAGAGAAACTGTTGAAATCTTAAGATTATATTTTCTTAACATTTCAAAACAAAGAGAGCTTGGTATGATGAAAGAACTATTTCAATAAGTATGAAATTAAAAATATTCTAAGTGAAAAATAAAACTATTTTACAGTATAATTAGTACTATTTATTTTTTCAAAATAGTACATAAATAATGATTTATCATAAAATTAGCATCATCTTAGATTCATTGAAATAAGGTAAAATATTTTTTGTTTGGTCAATAATTGCAATGGATTTTAGCTTCTTCAAGATATCTCACTTTAGTGCTTTCCATGGGTCAGATAAGAAATGTATTGGATAATATGTTTCTCAGGGATGCTAAAGAAAGTATAACAAACTAGGTGGTTCAAAACAACAGCAGCGTATTGACTTTACAGTTTTGAAGGCTAGAAGCCCCAAATCAAGGTGTTATCAGGGACATACTCCCTTGAAACCTGTACAAGAGAAAGCCTCTTTGCCTGTTCCTAGCTTCTCATGGTGGCTATTAATTATTGGTATTCCTTAGGCTTGTAGTAAGGAGGTCTGACAATTTCATGAACTTGTCACCGTGCTCTTGCATTGGCAGCCCTGTACAGACAGCTGAGTAAGGGTTCATAACCTTGGTACATCAGTGTCTCACAGCTATATTCTTATCAATGTGTGGTGGAGTCCACTATTGTTGTTGCATGTTTTTGTGTGCTGTCATAAGAATGTCAGAGCTTGAATTAGAGCAATAAACAAATATTTGTAAATTTCTTGTTAAGCTTGGCAAGAGTGGAAGTGAAATCAAGGACATGTTGTCCAAGTTTATGGGGATCCCAATAAACTTGGACACCATGTCCGTGATTCCACTTCCACTCTTGCCAAGCTTAACAAGAACTTTCCAAA